>CAUYQG010142714.1:0-43936 GCA_963574415.1 Tarsius wallacei
TGACTCAAAAAAAAAAAAGTGCAGAACTCTGAATACTGAACCCCAGGCACCTCAGCAGGGGAGAGTCAGGCCTTGATCAACTGCGCCCCCCACCCTGCACCCATAGGACAGCCAGGGGCTAGGGGTTGCACATTCCTGATCATTCATGCCAGGTCTGGTAGGGTGGGTGAGAGGTTGGATCCGGGCAGGTGGCATCTGGGTAACTGTCCCTGACTGAGCAAATGCCAGGCCTTCACAGAAGAGAGCTCCAGGGGCCCTGGTTGTATGTGGGATGGGGGAGGCACTTCATCCAGACGGGGAGGCTTGGATGCCCAGTTCTTTCCCCAACAGAGGCTCCTGGGGTCACCTGTACTATCCAGCAATCAGCGACAGAGAGGAAGGAATCCTGAAGAAGGTCTAACAAAGGGTTTAGGCCTGGTGAGGTGACTCATGCCTGTCATCCCAGCACTTTGCGAGGCTTAAGCGGGGAGACTGCTTGAGCCCAAGAATTCGAGACTAGTTGGGCAACAAAAAAATAAAAAAATAAGCCGGGTGTGGTGGCGCACGCCTATAGACCCAGCCACTCAGGAAGCAGAGTCAGAACGCCTGAGCCCAGGAGGTCGAGGTTGCAATGAGCCATGAGTGTGCCACTGCACTCCAGCCTGGGCGGCAGAGTAAGACCCCAACTCAACAACAAAAAAACAACCAAAGGAGGTTTAGGAATATTGTGAGAAAATGTCAAGGTATTGCTCACACACACACACACACACACAGACACACACACACACACATTAACTCATTCACAGCACAATGTGTCCCAGCAGACATCCCGCAAGGGTAGCTGGGTGAGGCATAAACCCCAGAGAAACAGATCATTCAAGGAAACAGCAGGAATGTGTATTCCCCACCTGACATCTACCTGCTCCCCTGGAAATGACAAAAAACAGAAAGTAATACCTGTCCTTTGCCACCTAGTGTTGTGGCCTCAGCACCTGAGTGACAGAGGTTGTGTGTCTGTTTGTTTGTCTATTTGTTCGGAATGAAATGAAGAAGGTTTTTTTTTTCTCAAGGAAAAGCCACATATCTACCCTTTTTTTTTTTTGTGCTTCGATGACTGTACATGGCATTTTTTGAGTAGAAAAGGAGAGTTAGACGGGGACCCCAGACGCAAGGAAGACAGTTCTTAAAAGTCCAGAAAAAAGATCAGGCTGTTTCTGGTTCTAACAGAATATGGTTTGTATGGGACAGAGCCTTTAAAAGTAAAAATTTGATTACATAATACAAGTAAATTTGAAAGAGGAAATGAAGAGGGAGACATCCAAAGAAAACAAAATATGTACACAGGGCTGAGCTTGGTGGCTCAGCCTGTAATCCAGCACTTTGGGAGGCCAAAGCGAGTGGATTGCCTGAGTCTGCGGGTTCGAGACCAGTTGTGAGTTCGGGCCGCAACTCGGCGAGACCGCATTCCTTCAATAAATGAAAAAAAATTAGTCAGGCGTGGTAGTTCGTGCCTGTAGTTCTGGCTACTTGGAAGGCTGAGGCGGAAGGATCACCAGAGTTCAGCAGGTCGACGCTGGAGCAGCCGGGGGAATGCCACTGCACTCCAGCCTGGGCGACAGAGTAAGACTTCAACTCAAAAAAAAATGTGCACAGAGAACTCTCTGGAAGGGTACTAGATCTTAGTGAAAACAAGGACAGAGTATCAAAGGCACAAAACCTATTAGGAACATTTTCAGTGCACCACAAAATTACAGGGAGACAGCTGGAAAGCCAAAGCCGATATTCAAAACAAGGAAGGCCTAAGGACCGTCAAAGAACCTTTAAAGATGTGTTCAAAGCAGGAACAGCAAGGTGAGGAATGCATCCATTGTTTGGAGCCAGTGGCTTTTTGTTAGAAGATGAACCACCGGCTGGGTACAGTTGCTCACGCCTGTAATCCCAGGACTCTGGGAGGTCCAGGTGGGAGGACTGCTTGAGCCCAGGAGTTTGAGCCCAGCCAGGGCAACATAGTGAGGCACCATCTCTACAAAAACAAACTAGCCAGGTGTGGTGACAGGCATCTGCAGTCCCAGCTACTCGGGATGCTGAGGTGGAAGGATCACCTGAGTTCAGGACGTCAAGGAGGCCGTGAGGCGTGATCCTCCTGATCATGCCACTGCATTTCAGCCTGGGTGACAGAGTGACCCAAACAAAACAAAACACAAAACAAACAAGAAGAAGATGAACCGTCGGACTACTCAGTTCCTGCTCTGTTTCAATCTTCTGTCAAGAGGGAACCGGAAGGGCTAGCACTGAAAGAATAGAACCTAACTGCGTCTCCCTCCCCAAAACAAATCCCACGTGGTTCAAGTTAAATATTAAAACATGGGGAGATGCGTCCTTAGGATGCTTTTCTAAGCATAAAAGCAATGAATGAGTCAAGAGGGAAATATCTATAGATTTGCCCACATTAAAAATAATTTGAAGAACCATAACAGTGGTACTCCGCAAAGCTCCATACGCAAAAATAAAAAGCAAATGTATGTTTCAGGAGGGGGTGGTAACGACCATAATGAGGGATTAATGCGTTCAAGATAAAATTGCTCAATTAGTAGATGATTCCAACTTCATTAGAAGACCACTAACACCCAGCAGGAAACAGACAAAACCAGAATGCAAACAGCTCCAACAGTTCAGAGCCTGCAGCTCGGTCATTTCTCCTCTAGGAATTTATTCTACTGAAATAAACGCGATGGACTTAAGAACTAGGTGTCGTCATGTTCACCACATGAAGGTTTGTGGCGATCCTGCCTGCAAGCCTGTAGGGGCCATTTTTCCAGCAGCGTGAGCTCGCTTCTTGTCTCAGTGTTGCATGTTTGCAATTATCCCAGTATTTCAAACGTTTTCATTATTGTTATATCTGCTATAACGATCTGTGAACAATGACCTTTGATATTAATATTGTGTTCGTTTAGGGGCATGGTCCACTGTGCTCCTATACAACAGGGAACTTAATTGATAAGTGTGTGTGTTCTGACTATGCCAAAAATAATAAGAAGAATGTTTGCCATGTTCACTCAAGCCCTTATGATGTATTTATTATGTGTTGGGCATCTTATTAGATATATAGTGATGCACGTGATTTTTTTCCTATGCTTAAAAAGCTTCTACATCCTACAGAGGAAATACCCAAGTTAGCAGGCAACTACAGAGTAATCAGTCTGACAGCCAGGGTGGCTGTAGGATGCAACGGGTAGTGGACTGGTCAATATTCCTGGGAGGAAGTGATCTCTGCAGAACAGGATGCCCGGCAGAGGCAACATAAGCTAAGAAGGGCTGGATGGAGAGGATGGCACCTTCTAGAAACGTCAGCCAGACTGTGAGCTGGATGGAGGATAGAGTGGTGGGTGAGCGGGGAGCAGTGATGCCAAAGAACCTATTTATGACAGACTGAGGATGGCTAAATCACCTAGGAAATAGTAAGCAGCCACAGAACATTGTTTTCAAATCAATATCATGGCATGTGAAGCCAAAACATGGGGTCTGGAATGACGGTTCCGATGGCAAACGTGGAGACTCGGTGCCCAACAACATATACAAGCACTTGGGAAACTGTCAAGAGATAAGAAAACAGAATCTGTCTTCCCTAAATCATGTATTTCCCCCAGAGATTCGTAAACGGACACAGAAGGCATGCTTATCAAATTTGCAGATGGCACATAAGTTCCAACGAAAGCTTCAGAATGTAAAAAATTGGGATCACGCTGTTTATGGTGTTGTGACCCATTCTGGTTTCACACGCCAGAAGCATAGCGTCCTAAGTAAGGAATTCAAGGCACCCTGCCTTCTATGATGGTTAAACCATTTCTGGAAATCTGTGTTCAATTCTGAGTACCATGTTTTACATAGGGAATGAAAGAAACCGGAGAAAAACCAAAGAAGGGTAAGCAGACTGGATAAAGGTCTATGAACCAGGACTTCCCAGGACTGATGGCAAAACGGCCTTTGTGGTCTAAATATCAAAGGCTCTAGTGGTAGAGAGACCACAGAATCCATTGGCCGTACCACAAAGAGACAGTTATTGGTGACACGGAGAGAACAAGTGTGAATTGGGATTGTCATGGGCTCACTTGAGTGTGAGGACTTGTTAATCTGATGTGTTTAATGTGAAGGGAGGACAACTTCGGTTTGGCGGACAGAAAATAGAATCCATGATTGGAAATTCCAGAAGACACATTCGAATTAAATAGAAGGAAGAGCGTTTGAACAAGCATCATTGTTCAAAATGGAATAGGTTGCCCAGTGATTACTGTAAGTGATCAGGAAGGGACCGGAAGACCACTGGAAGGAGAAGTTATAGAAAGGATCATGGGGCTGGGTGCAGTGGCTCAAGCTTGTAATTCCAGCACTTTGGGAAGCCAAGGTGAGGGCATTGCCTGAGCCTACAGGTTCGAGACCAGCCCAGGCAACTTGGCGAGACCTCGCCTCTACAATAATTCAAAAAAAAATTAGCCGGGTGTGGTAGCACATGCCTGTAGTTCTGGCTACTTGGAAGGCCAAGGCAGAAGGATTGCCTGAGCCCAGCAGGTCAAAGCTGGGGTGGCCGTGAGCGTGCCACTGCACTCCAGCCTGGGCGAAGAAGTGAAACTCCGACTCCAAAAAAAAAGAAGAAAAGAAAGGATCATGGAACTCAGACAGACCCTAAGATCCTCCTACTCAAAAAGCTGTGATGGGTAGTGCATGGATATACGTACACACTTAGAAACACGAATTCCAAGAAGATATATTCATTCTAATAGCTGACCTATTTACTTGCAATGTTCCCTGCTTTTGTATGACATATACTTTGATGAAACAAATATTCACAATGTTCACTTGCTGCTTCAGAAGGCTTTTAAAAAATTGCCCTACAGACTGATAAACACAAACGCCTTTCTCCTCCTACCAATTTCTCTTGTATAAATGTGCAATCAAATATTCTCTATTCAAAATATGACGCTGGGTGGAACAGTTACCTGGTTTAATAGAATATTCATGTGTTTAATAACCAAGAACCTCAATGACTTTCTTTGGTAACATAAATATACCTACGAAGCTCCTGTTGTCTAACTTAATCTGTCTTTAAAAAAATTAGTTTTTAAATTTCTGCTTGTGTTGATTGCTAGCTAGGAGGAGACACAACACTATTGACACTATGGGTCTTCTTACGCAGTGACCACAGTTGTAAACATCTTATTGACATCAACGTAATATGTGTGACTGAAATAGAATGACGTGACTGCCATGACAGGCACCCAACAAATATTTTTCCATGAATTAACATATGTTTAAATAGCCTATATCCTTATTTATCATTTCAAGGGCAATTACATAATACAGGTACTATACAACTTAATTCCTATTAGATAAGACGTGTTTTAATTTGCCTATTCTGCAGAAACATGCCCCGAGCCCAGGCTCAGGACACGTGCAGTCTTTGTCACTCATATACCTATATGACCAGGTGCCAGGCAGAATCCACATCAACCTGCCAGAGTCACACAGGTGAGAGAGTTTGGGAATGGGCTTCCCTTCCCCCTAAAGAATCCTCTTCATGTATTACTATAATCATACCCTCCGTTGGCCCCTGGGGATGTGTGGGGCAGTAAAGCGTATTCTAGACTGTCTACAAGCTTTCCAAGTTGCACCCTTTGGGTCTTTGGTGGCTCTCAACACATAGTGGGAAAACGGCCACCTGGAGAATTGGTGTGGCCCACCAGTCCACCTGCGTTGAGTACAAAGCAGCCACTCCTGTCCTAAGCACCTGATTGCAGGGCCTGAGTACGCAGATGCCAAGTCCCGCCACCTTTGGCAGGGAGCATTCCCTCCCAACAGCTGAGCCCGGTGAGACCCTCACATCAGACCCAATTTTCAGCGGCACCACAGCAAAACCCATCCAAGGAGCACAGGCACTCCAGAATGGGAAGACAACCAGTCCTACAGGGTGGTGACCATGTCCCAGCTCCAGAAGGTTCCACCCTCTCATCCCAATACAGAGCTGCAGGGAGAGCTTGGGGACCTGTTATGCTTCCCCTGGGGGGCATTTCCACAGCTACTTTGACATCTGTATGGGGAAGTCCACCCGGGCTGGAGGCTGCCACCTTTCTGTTTACATAACCAAGTTCTTTGGAAATGACTTGCTGCAATGTCACTAGTGGCAGCTGCACTGACAGATCCCTCCCTCTGTTCATCTTGGGTGAGGGGGGGCTTCGATGCCGGCTGGCTGCCCCATGACCCACCCCAGACATTTCTTAGAGACCTGCCCCTGGGCATCTGCTTCTGCCATAGCAGCTCTCAGGAGAGAACAAGCTTCAGGGCTGTTCCCTTTGCTCCCCAACCATTTAGCCATGGGAGTGGGGCGTCAGGCTGGGAGGGGAGGGGCTTCGAGAGGGGTGGAGAGGGTGAGGAACCGACTCCAAGACCCAAAAGGTCACCCCACCCCTTTATCAGGACTCTCAGCAGCAATGCCATCACAGAAAACAACACAGTGCCTTAAAATGCAGTGGCTGTGGCAAGTGGGAGTTCTAAAAATAACCAGGGTGCCTATCATTAGCGAGCAGTTACAGAAATAAAGATGTTATGTTGAATCTGTTAGTCAAATCAAAAATTGTAATTGGACACAGAACAATTTCTCAAAGCTTTCAGCAGGAGGTAATTATTGTGTTGACTACTGGCTGAAAAAAAAAAAAAGGCTGAAAGGGAGTCTACTGTTTGTGCTGTACCCATGAAAGAAGGAAGGAGAGAGATGTTTTTGTCGGGATCTGGGCTGATTGAAAGGTGGCAGGGTTCCTGATCTTTGGTCCTGTCTGGTTTGACCAGTAACGCTGGTGACCAACAGCTCACCCTGTCGCTCCAAACCCTTTGGTAACCAAACTCCGGGGTAATTGCAGCATCATCTTCAGAAGAGCCCTCGAAATGAGCCTATGATTAGATAATGATGGAAGGAAAGCCAGAATTTTAAATCGGCACCAACTGGTGAGGCAAGGACAGCGATTACGTTTTATATCCTTCCTAGTGTCTAGCTCAGAGCTTTACACACAAAAGAGTCTCAGTAAAAATGATTGACTAAAATCACGGAGTCACAATTCTTGATGGTGCTCATGGTTTCCAGGGTGTAGACATATGTCAAAACTTATCCAACTTTAAATGTGTGCGGTTTACTGTATGTCAGTGATATATTAATAAATCCGTTTACAATATGACAGAGCCAGTTGCAGTGATTCATGCCTTTAATCCCAACACTTTAGGAGGCCAAGGCTGGAGGATCCCTTAAGGACAGGAGTTCAAGACCAGCCTGAGCAACACAGTGAGGTCCTTGTCTTTACAAAAATAAAAATAAAAATAAAAACTAGCATGCACACCTGTAGTCTCAGCTACTCAGGAGGTTGGGGTGGGAGGATTGCTTGAGCCCAGGAGTTTGAGGCTGCAGGGGGCTGTGATCGCAACACTGCACTCTACTGCCTGGGTGACAGAGTGAAACCCTGACTCTAAATAATAATAAAAATAAAATAGCGTGAGAGACATTCCTTTTACGCCTTGGAAAAAGACCAACAAGAGGATGCTATGGAGGGTTCAATTTGTGCAACACACATCTCAACAGAGTTCTTCAAACGCTGAGGAATTACTTTACATTCTTTTTATTTGAAGGTGGGTGCTTGTAATTTCCCCCAGATTTGTCCTGTTGGAGACTGAGCCATGGAGTTTGCTGTCTTTTGTGCTTTAAACATCATCTGGACACAGATGGGGTCCGATTCTCATCTCCAGGCTGGTCCCCTGGACCCAGGCATGGAGCGAACTGAGATAAAACTGCCCCCTCGGCACCTCCATGTGGGTGTTTGCAAACATCTCACGCTGGGCCAGTCCCCAACGGGATTCCTGATCCAGCTTTTCCCCAAGCCACAGCTTTCCCCCTCAGTCGCGCGGCAACTCGACCTCGTCATCTCGGTTTGTTTCAGGCCCCCAATTCTGGACTCTTCTCTTAATCTCATGGCCCACATCCAACCCTCCAGAAAAATCCCGTTGGCTCCAGAGTCTGAAGGCCTTATCATCTCATCATCATCACTGGCCCGGAGTCCTGAAACAGTCACCCAACCTCACCCCTTTTCCAACTCTGCCTGCCCTGCAGTCTCACCCTGCATGGCACCAGACCGGGAGCGGGGTACACTGGTGGCTCCAGCAAACAGCCCCATCCACAGTGGGGGGAGCAGACACTTCTCGAAGGAAGACACACAGCGGCCAACAAACATGAAAAGATGCACAACATCACTCATCATCAGAGAAATGCAAATCAAAAACACAAGGAGATACCACATTACACCGATCAGGATGTCCATCATTAAAGTCAAAGAAGAGAAGATGCTGGCACGGTTGTGAGAAAAGGGAACACTCACAGTCTTGGTGGCACCAGGGGCTCCCCAGTTCCCTACCACCCCCAGTGCAGAGCCTTCAAGCCCACATAACTCCCACAGGGTCTCACCCTTCACCACCCCGCTGTGCCACACACAGCCTCTCGCTGCTCCCTGTCACTCTCCTGCCTCGGAGACGTTGATGAGCTGTCTCACTGCTTGCGATTCCCCTCACCCCCCAACTCAGACACCCACCTGGCTCACCTCCTCACACCCTTCAAATCAAAGCTCAACAATCCGCTTTCCTAAGGTCTAGGCTGACCCCCATGTAGAAAATAGCAGCCTTGTTACCCTTCCTTCCTTCTGCTATATTTTTCTTCATAAAACTGACCATCTTCTAGAATCATAGGCCATTTACTTATTGATGGCATTGTCTGCCCCTTCTGTTTTTTTTTTGTTGTTTTTTTTTTGAGTTGGAGTCTTACCCCGTCACCCAGGCTAGAGTGTTGTGGCATGCTCACAGCCACCCCAGCATGGACCCGCTGGGCTCTGGCGATCCTTCTGCCTCAGCCTTCCAAGTGGCCGGAACTACAGGCGTGTGCTACCATACCCGGCTAATTTTTGACTTTTTATTGTAGAGATGAGGTCTTGTCAAGTTGCCCGGGCTGGTCTTGAACCCGCGGGCTCAGGCAATCCACTGGCCTTGGCCTCCCAAAGTGCTGGGATTACAGGCTGAGCCACCTCTCCCTTCTGTTTTATTTTTTTTTTATTTTTATTTTTTTTTTATATTTTATTTTATTTTATTATGTTATTGTGGGGTACTCCCTTCTGTTTTAAATGCAAGCTCCCAGAGGGCAAGACTTGGTTGGTGTTTCTCCCTGACACATTCCTGGAACCCAAGAGGCTTACCAACAAGTATGCATTGAATGTCTGAATGAGTGAGTGGATGAATGAATGAAATTCTGGTGTTCAAATACTTTCTGCCATTGGACCCGATGAGATTGGCCAGGCTAAGCCTTTCATGTAAAAACGAGAGTTGTCACACCATCCTTACTCTCTTCCTCTCTGACACAGAAATGGGCAGACAGAGGCAGAGCCATCATGGCTGAGAGAAGCACTGGCTGCAGGTGGGAACACCAGGCTGGAGCAGGAAACGACACCTACAGACGCAGGCACACAGTCGAGATGGGGAAACCACAACCCATGGCCGTCAGTTACCCAGTTACGCTTCTGGGCCCCTGCTGGATGCCGGCAGAAGGTTGGGTGCTGTGGGACCAACAGTGAAGAAGACGTGATCCTTCCCCTAAAAGGCGACAGTGGTAGACACATGTGAACAGCTCATTGCTGTTCCTGGGGTCAGCCCGGAACTGTGTTCTGGCACAGATGCCTTGGGAGCACGGAGGAGGACTCGCTCTCTTGGGAGGCCCGGGAGCGGGGCACACTGGTGGCTCCAGCAAACAGCCCCATCCACAGTGGGCAAAGGACGTGAACAGACACTTCTCGAAGGAAGTCACACAGCAGCCAACACACACGAAAGGAAGCACAACACCGCTCATCATCAGAGAAATGCAAATCAAAAACACAAGGAGATACCACCTTACACAAGTATGCATTGAATGTCTGAATGAGTGAGTGGATGAATGAATGAAATTCTAGTGCTCAAATACTTTCTGCCATTGGACCAGATGAGACTGGCCATCATTAAAGTCAAAGAACAGAAGATGCTGGCACGGTTGTGAGAAAAGGGAACGCTCATTTGCTGTTGGTGGGACTGTAACTACTTCAGCCTCTATGGAAACAGACTGGAGATTTTTCAAAGAACTAAAATTGAATTTCCGCTTGACCCAGCAATCCTACTGCTAGGTCTCTACCCAAAGGAAAAGAAATCAATATATGAAAAAGATTCCTGAATTCATGTGTTCACTGCAGTACTATTCACAATAACAAAATTATGGAACCAACCTAAGTGCCCTGCAGTGGTTGCCTGGATAAAGAAAATGTGATATACATACACCATGGAATACTATACAGCTATAAAAAAGAATGAAATCATGGCCTTTGCAGCAACATGAATGGACCTGGAGATTTTCAACCTAAGTGAACTGACTCAGAAACAGAAAACCCAGCATTGCATGTTCTCACTTTAAGGGGGCAGGGTTCAGAAAATACCTATGAGGTACAATGTTTACTATCTGGGGAATGGGCCACCTGAGACCCAATCCCCACCACTAAATAGTATGTCCATGTAACAAACACTCAATTGTGCCCTAGAAACTAAAATAAAAAAAAAAACAGTTAAAAAGTACAAAAAAAACACCCCAGCATGAAGGTAAGTCCCCCCAGCACAGAAAGGAAGGAAGGGACACCATGATGTGTGAGAAGTGATTGCAAAGGCTGAATTCCGGATACAGTCAAACGCGCTTGGGGAGGCCAGGGGCAGTGGCTCACGCCTGTAATCCCAGAACTCTGGGAGACGGAGGCGGAAGGATCATTTGAGCCCAGGAGTTCAAGACCAACTTGGGCAACATAGTGAGACTCTCATCATTACAAACAATTTTTAAAAGTAGCTGGGCATGGTGGCATAAGCCTGTGGTCCCAGCTAGGCTAGTCTGAAGGCTGAGGCAGAAGGATCACCTGAGCCCAGGAGGTCAAGGCTGCTGTGAGTCATGAGTGCTGTGTGCCACTGCACTCCAGCCTGGGCGACAGAGTGAAACTCCAACTCGAAAAAAGTGCTTGGGGAGAACCAAGGGTGTGTGCATGCGTGCGTGTGTGCGTGGGTGTGTATATGAAATGGATAAGGTAAGAAAGGATGTTTAAGAATAAGAAGCTGGGCTGGGCTCGTTGGCTCAGCCTGTAATCCCAGCACTTTGGGAGGCAGAGGTGAGTGGATTGCCTGAGCCTGAAGGTTCGAGACCAGGCTGGGCAACTTGGTGAGCCCTCGTCTCTACAATAAATCACAAAAACTAGCCAGGCGTGGTGGTGTGTGTCTGTAGTTCCAGCTACTTGGAAGGGTGTGGTGAAAGGATCACCTAAGCCCAGAAAGTTGAGGCTGTGGTGGTTGTGAGTGTGCCACTGCACTCCAGCCTGGGCGACTGAGTGAGACTCCAACTCCAAAAAAAAAAAAAAAGGACTAA
This sequence comes from Tarsius wallacei, assembly GCA_963574415.1. Classification (NCBI taxonomy): domain Eukaryota; kingdom Metazoa; phylum Chordata; class Mammalia; order Primates; family Tarsiidae; genus Tarsius; species Tarsius wallacei. The sequence continues at coordinate 11,477 of CAUYQG010142714.1, forward strand.
GAAGTCGCTCGATTGTGATGGGCCTTTCATTCCATGCTCGGGACTGTGGTCTGCAAGGTATGAGGGTCGACAGGAGGAAAGGGTGGGGGTGTGGATGTGGGGCAGGGTGGGGATAGGAAGATGACAAAGGGATATGCTGTGATGATTTTACAGTGACTCAGGAAAGAGAGGGGAGGTCCTGAGTTTTGACAATGGCTGTGGGCACCTCACCCTAAAAGAATTTGGGAAGACAATGTCTGACCAAGGCATTGGGGAAATTTCATTTAAAAGGCCGGCCACAAAAGAACAGAATCCCAGCAAGGCAACAAAGAGGAAGCCTGGGCAGATGTGGTGAGTCAGTCATCACAGGACAATGAGGCGTAAAGGAGGAAGAGGAAGAGGAGTAATCAGAAAACCACAGGTGGGACAAAGGGAAACACTGTGAGCTCTGGAACACTCTCCAGTAAGACTGCTTTGGGGAATCGCATTTGGGAAAAGTTGATAAGAAGCCAAACCCAGAGTCGGCCATTTCAAAGCCAGTCGGACAGACACCCCACTCAGGGAAGGCCCCCGAGGAGGGGCAAGGGCGGTGGCATGTCTTCGTCCTCACCGTCCAGCCAGCTGGGCGACCACTCATTTAAGGTCCTCCACGCCGTGCGCCCGACACACAAGGAGCACAGATGCTCCCAGACGGACTTTTTTCCACATCCAACACAAAACCAAAAGCCACAGCACACAACTCACAGTTTATGGAATGTTTCAGTTGAGTTTTGTCAGTTGCTCTAGGAGTGTGGTCCGTTCTATTGGCAAGAAGAAAAGAAGAATCTAGCCGCATAAGAAGCAAAGGACTGTGTTTCTGGAGTATTTGGATATCTTTCTCTGAGTATTTGGATATTTTTCCCAGCGGGAAGTGGTAGATCTTTGTATTGAAATAGCACAAAATCTCTATCGACTAATTTACAACCTTAGGAACAGGAAGGCAGACAAACTAAATTGTCGTGGACTACAAAAGCCATACTTTCCACAATAAAGTAAGGAAGGAACCACAAACAAATACCAGCTTATAATTTCTCCATGAAATGACAGGCACACTCCACCCTGTCTAGGCATAAGATGGCCTTACGCTCTCCCTTAGGGTTCACTTAAAATACATCCCAGTCTTGGACATGGATATAATGTTCTATAAATACTTTCCGGGTTTGTACGTTTGTTGAACGCTTTTCTTCTGTTGCCTGTGTGTGCCTGTTCAATCAGTTTCCACAAGACAGATCACATCTCACACTGATTTATTTTTATTTAACATTTAGAAGGTGATTAAGTGCTTGAATAATCTTTGATGAATATTATGCAAATTGACTTATACTGTAAGAAACTATCCTAGTATTTTCGGACTAGTTGGGTGGTTGGTGCAAAAAACTTTAACAAACATCCAATACTCAGGATCTAGGCTTTTCAACTTCTTGTATTAGTTACTTGGGTGAAATAAATAACTAGGAGTTGGACATCTTCCAACTTAGTGGCAATGACTGGGAAGGAACCAAATATTATGTGACCACTGGATTTTTGTCTTCGTTGTTAAGGAAAGGATGGCACTGCCCATTTGTGAACATAATCTTGGTAATTCTTGTTTCTACCAGAATTTTTTCAAGATAAACGTTCTAAGAGCTTTCAGATCACTTTTGAAAATTAAAGAATGTTAGAAAGGTTGGTTGATAGAATCCATGAGTGAAAAGGTGAAACCATCCTGTCTTTTCTTCCTTCCTTGCCCCTAGTCAATCTTCTCCATGGACTCACTCACTGGAGACCCGGATGCAGTAGAGCCCTGGGCTTTCTCATGAGTTTGCGGTTTTGACTGTCATTCCCCTTCACAGCTAACAGAAGATTCTACTCCATCCTGCCAGCAGCCATTCTTCACAAACCTTCTCTGTTCCCAACTAGGTGAGGATTGTGAGGGTAACGCCTTTACCTGTAGAGAGCCTTCTGGAAGGCTAGGTGATGCTTAGAAAACATAAGGGCTGGCCAGGCTCAGTGGTTCAACCTGTAATCCCAGCACTTTGGAAGGCCGAGGTGAGTGGATTGCCTGAGCCCGCAGGCTCGAGACCGGCCTGGGCAACTTGGTGAGACCTCATCTCTACAGTAAGTCAAAAAATTAGCTGGGCATGGTGGCACGTGCCTGTAGTTCCAGCTGCGTGGAAGGCTGAGGTGGAAGGATCGCCTGAGCCCAGCAGGTCGAGGCTGCAGTGGCTGTGAGCAGTGTGTCACTGCACTCCAGCCTGGGTAACAGAATGAGACTCCGACTCAAAAAAATTAAAAAAAAAGGGCTAATATTTGCTTCTCTTATGCGTCATTCTCCCTATAAAATTCATTTCAAGCCAGGCACAATGGCACATGTCTATAATCCCAGTACTTTGAAAGGCAGTGGTGAGAGGATTGTCTGAGTCCAGGAGTTCGAGACCAGCCTGGGCAAACTGGCGAGACCTCATCTCCACAATAAATCAAGAAATTAGCCGGGCATGGTGGTGAGCACCTGTAGTTCCAGCTACTTGGAAGGCTGAGGCAGAAGGATTGCCTGAGTCCAGGAGGTCAAGGCAGTGGTGGCCATGACTCCAGCCTGGGTGACAGAGGGAGACTCTGACTCAAATAATAATAATAATAATAATAATTTCAGTATTGGAAGCGAGGATGTATCATTTAGTTAAGTAGTATCCCCACTCCCACAGCTTCTTATACCCCAGTGGGTTCAAAATTCCCCAAAGTTAACATCACTGAGACTTCAAGAGATGTAAGTAAGCCAAGTAGGAGGAGGGAGAAACACAAAAACAAACTTGATTCTTTTCTTTTTTTTTAGAGAGAGGGTCGCGCTCTATCACCTAGGCTGAGTGCAGTGACACGATCAAGCTCACTGCAGTCTCAAATTGGTCTCAAGCAATCTTCCCGCCTCAGCCTCCCAAGTAGCAGGGACTACAGGCACGCATCACTGTGTCTGGCAAGTTTTTAATTGATTGTAGATATGGGGTTCTCACTGTGTTTTCCAGACTGGTCTCAAACTTTTGGCCTCAAGCAATCCTCCTGCCTCAATCTCCCAAAGCACTGGGATTATAGACTTGAGCCACCGTGCTTGGCTAAAAATTTCTTAATCTGAAAGAGTCGCCCATACTTTTTGAGTGTTGGGTGCAATATCCCATTTGCTCCTCTAAATGTGACTTCTCCTATAAATAAGACAACTCTTCCTGTGGTGTTTCCTAGCAGAATACATGGAGTCTCCATTTAAAAAAAAAAAAAAAGACAACTGAAGCTCAGAGAGACTCAGTAATTCACCTACGGTCTTCTAGGCAGTCAAAGGCAGAGCTGACCAGAGGACAAATCCAGGGCCAGATGACGCCACAGTCCCCCTTCTGCTTGTCACACCATGTTGCATCATGGGATTCCACATCAGTAAGCAGGGACTCCAGCAGTGAGACCCTGGCAAGGTCCCTCAATGCCTAGCAGCTCTTCCTCGTTTGGAAAAATAATCTATATACCCCGTCCATTCCTAAAAACGCCATCCCTCAGACATTTTAGGTCTGGTGGACAATCCCCAGATCACGTGTGCACGTGTTTCATAGACGACGGAGACCATCGGACGCACGGGACAGCCCTCGCTGCCATGGAGTAGCCCTTGCTAATAACAGCCCTTGCTACCACCGCCTTCCGCACATGGCTTTTCCCTCCTGCCAAGACCTACAGGCGACATCTGTGCTACTGGCCACTCTGCAGCTCTGCTGTTACAAAACACTCAACCACCCCAATAAAAGGGGATTGAGGAGGCCGAACACTGCTCTCCACTGTGCTCGGTCCAGGGTCTGCTTCATGTCCTCCTCATCCTCCCCCTCTCCACACGTTCCCTCTGAGCAACAGAGAAATAAACATCGGGTGTTTACTGGGGGTGGCCAGCGGGTGCGAGGCGATGGGTCACCCGGCACAGACTCCCCGGCTGCTGGCAGGTGTGTCGCCCAGGCTCCCGATGGCACGCACTGTGTGGTTCCCTAGCTGGGTTTGTCACCTCTATCTAATACTTCCCAGGCATGTGGTGAGAGCGTAATTGTGCGTTTTATGGTTATGGATGGCACAGCCTGGCAACTCGCCAGTTATTATTTCCATTCCCGGCCATGCGTTATCAATCTAACTCCCCATTACACACCATTTCTTTCACGCATCCCTCCAACTGCAGAGACAAAGAAAGGCCGGAGCAAGGCAGACGGCATCACCAAAACACAGGCCGATGCGGACAGAGATCTTGCAGTCTCATGTTTGGGCGGTGGAGGTTTTGGCTAATTTGAAGTGAAAAATATCACTAAAAGGTTGAGTATTTTGCATCGGTACCAAGACTCTGGACTCTCAGGTTGGTAGTGTGCTGTGTTACGTTTAGCCTGAAGCACATTGAGCTAATCCTTGCACATTTTGGGTTGACCTAGAGGTTTCCCCATAACCTTTCACTCGGCGAACTGCCGCCTAGCTGCATGTATAAACAGACTGTCACCAACTCTGCGTCAATCACCTAGTTTCAGCCAATAAGAGATGGCCAACTATTCAAACCAGGTTCAAGGAAGGCAAACACTGAGCTGGAACCAATCAAGCTGTTTCTGCCATCACGTCCGTTTTCTCTACATGACGTTCCCTCTTCTGTTCCTAAAGCTCCTTCCACCACATGGCTGTGCTGGAGTCTCTCAAGTCCCTCTGAATCATTCTTTGCTCAATTAAACTCTGTTAGATTCAATTCGTCTTAGGCTTTCATTTCTTTTAACAACTGCTAACCGAGAAAGAGGAGCCCCATCACAATATTAAGAAAAAGTTAGACACAAGAAGCCTAACAAACTCCATTAGACTTTAGACCACTGTGGTTTTCAGGTTTCTCATGAAGCCTAAATAGATCCATGATGGAGTGCGGCCTGACACATTCACTCGGTGATTTGCTTATTCAACAAGGATCGAGGGAGTGATCGTCTCGAGCAGCGGCTGAAATGTAGTGAGTATTATGCAAATAAAAGTATGCATAGGCGTGGATTGGCAAATGATTGCTAAGAAGACAGGAGGAGCCTTGGGAACATGTGAATGTAATCAGTTTGGGGCAAAGGGTGTGCAGGTATGAACACTGTTGACCATGGACAACACGTTTTATCTTATATTGCATCGTGAAATGGCCAGAATGCCACCATTTTTTTCTGTTTGTTTGTTTAAGTGTTGCCAGGCTGGAGTGCAAGTGGCATAACCATAGCTCACTGTAGTCTTGAACTCCTGAACTCCAGTGATCTTCCCGCCTCAGCCACCCCAGCAGCTGGGACTACAGGCAGGCACTAACCTGCCTGGCTAGTTTTTAAAATTTTTTTTGGAGAAATAGTCTTGCTATTCCCAGGCTGGTCTCAAACTCCCAGCCTCAAGTGGTCCTCCTGCCTCAGTCTCCCAAAACCCTTCCCAGAGCTCCACCTTTAAAATGAAAAAAACCAGGCCAGGCTCGGTGGCTCAGCCTGTAATCCCAGCACTTTGGGAGGCCGAGGTGAGTGGATCGCCTGAGCCCACGGGTTCGAGACCCGCCTGGGCAACTTGGCGAGACCTCATCTCCACAATAAATTAAAAATTAGCCGGGCGTGGTAGTACGCGCCTGTAGTTCCTGCTACTGGGAGGCTGAGGTGGAAGGATCGCCGGAGCCCAGCAGGTGCGGTGGCCGGGAGCGGCCACTGCACTCCAGTCTGGGTGACGGAGTGAGACTCCAACTCAAAAAAAAAAAAAAAAAAGAAAAAACCAGAAAACACTACACGAGAAGAGATTGTGCTTCCTAACAAACTAGCTCCTACAAACGACAGCCCTGAGTTAGAGTTAGTTATGCTCATACATCTGTAGGGAGGTTACTCATTTGGTTCAAACTGAGGCCGCCAGCTCATTTCTTCTTGATTATTGGGTAGTAATAAAGCAACTGAACTGAACCAGATCTCTTAAATTCCTCTAGTACTTTCCCACAATTGCGGCCTTTATTCTTCGCAGGAATTTTCATCTTCAAAGAGAAGAGTACTCACTCCTCTTTGGGGGTGGGAGGGGGATATCCAATTTCCATGGATAAGGCTAACAATCCAACACACACACTCGTTAGCATCCGAAACAAGCATTCCTGCAACTTACTAAACGGTAGTACCAGCTCTGATCACCTTCTGCAAAGGTAAGAGAGGAACAACAAAGGATATTTTGAAGATAACACTACCAGTGGGTGGAGCAGTCAGCTGCCTGTAACATAAGGGTGTATCTAAATGACTCCTTACAAGAGAAAGACATGCTGATCCTACAGGACAGAGGAAAGGGTGGTGGCTGGCGGATTTAGGGAACTAAAAGGAAACTGCTGTGGAGAGAATTTTTGATAAGCTGGATTTATGCTGATTCGGAAAACTTCCCGCAGAAGAGAGCAGCGAAACCATCTGGCCTTTGTGTGCAGTGGAGACTCTGACACCCAGCGTCCCAAGGGCCACTGTGCCAGCTCTGGAGACGAAACGTTCTGGGAAAAACAAAAAAATGGAAGATACTACCGACATACGAGGGGGACCCCCCCAAAGCCAGAATTATCCTTTGGAGGGCAGTCCCCTTGTAGTACAGGCTTGCCCCACTAGTAAGTGTTCTAGGAACCCATCCGTGTACCAGCGAGCATTGTTGTGAGAGGTTCTGTTTGGCTTCAGTGAATTTTTTTTTTTTTTGGAGACTCTTTCATCGCATTTGCCCATTTGATGATGGGTGATTTGCAAGTGCACCTACCCACATTATGCTGCGTGTTTCAGCAGTTTTTGACCCAAACGGCATGAACCCCAGGCCCCACTCTCCCTACTCAACCACTCTCATCATGAGCCATTTCTTTCCGTTTTCCTGGATGAGAAAAAAAAAAGTCCTCAAAGGGAAACGTTTTGCTGATGTGGTAGAGGTGAAACAAGAAACCGGCAGAAGCACTAAACGGCATCTAAACGGACAAGTTCAAACTCTGTTTTGAGCAGTAGAAAAAGCATCTCGATATGGGTGTTGCATCAAATGGCAGTACTTCAAAGGTGACTGAAGTTTAAACCTGCAAGACTAAATACACACAACTGTTTATAAATAAATTTCAGGTTTTTTGGGGTGCCCTCCCCTTGTACTTGTGTCTGATTATGACTGGAATGAACACTGCAAGAAACAATACTCACAACTCACCTTTCCCTACCAGAATCTTAGTAGCCACTTTCCCCAGATTCTGACTCTTTGATTTTGCTTACTGCAGGAAAAGTTCAAGGGTCTACAGACCCTGCACAACTGATAAGATGATCTCTCTCCTCCTTTTCTCAACACCTTACTTCTCAGAGACATCCAATATCTTCTTTTGTTCCTTTTCAGGCAGATTATTCAGTGCAGCTTAGGTAAAGATAGATAAGTGTTCTTAGGCAGTTCTAAATTAAAATAGGTAAGTGTTCAGACCTCTTTCTTATCCGTGTACAACCTTCACCCAACCTACCAGGCACACATCAGACCCAACCACCTTGAGGGCTGGAATGTGTAGCTCAGTACAGAAATCATAGAAACAACAGGGAGTTACCCAAAACACAGACATGATGCTCTAAGGAAAGCCCAGATCTACTTAGGCAACAGTTTTCAGCATTTAGAAGGTCCTTGTGACCTCAGAAGGTTGAGAGGCAGTAATCAAAACTTGTGACCAGATACCTGCAACCTACCCCTCTTGGCTCATGGTTTGCTTAATCGTTGTTGTAAAAGTATATAAACCTTCTTGTCAAAGGCAAGCATGTGCCCTCTCTTAAGGGACCCATGATCTCCCTTGGGCATGCCTCTTTCTAATAAATTCTGTCTTAAACTATACTTTGGACTTGCTCTGAAATTCTTTTCTGTGGCAGAGTCAAAGAACCACCATACTCCAACCGGCATTGTCTCCATGACATTTTCAGAGAGTGATAGTCAGAAGAGAATTAGAAATGGTTAAAGTGGGGTAAATGGATCAACACAGTGTCCCATGAGGTCATGAGGGAACGTGGGCCTAAGTTACCTACTGATTCTGATAAGGTGAGACAGCCCCTCTCTGACGGTTTGTTTAACTCAAGAGGAATCTAGGTTTTAGGGTCTGGATTGAATAATCATTGGAAGATTACCCTATCATACTCCTTTGAGGTCCCAGAAATCACTTCTAATTCAGACGCTGGGATTTTTTTTTTTTTTTTTTTACAACAAATAAACCTAAAGAGGAAATTTCTGCCATGAATTTTATCGTTACATCTGATGATATCCAAAAAATAAAAGATATGAATTAAAGTCACCAGTGAACCCAGACTCAGGCATGCTGACACTGTGTAGAAATAGTTTAAATGAACTTTATAAACCAGTTAACCGTTAGCAAGTTTATTTCTCATTTTGATGTATCTAACTAGAAATTCTCCAAAAGTTATACCATTCCTTTTTTTTAAAGGAGTATTTACGTATGCAAAAATGCCTAAGAACAAAGCTCTAGATTGTAAATTGCCCCATTATACTTTCATTCACCGTGGTGTGTCAGCATAAATGAAACTCTTCAAGGGATAAGTACATGGCTTGCAGGACACGTGAACAGAGCTACAAGCATTCTGCGCGCGCGTGCACGCACACACAGTAATGATCTCTGAAGAAGGTGTCACCCCACACTTTCTTAAAGACAAGGTAGACCGGCACATCCCCTCAACATGAGATTTCCTGAACCTTTCATCTCCTCCATCTCCTTCACATCACAAACCACCCATGCTTTTAGCAATCACTCCTCAAGGCTGACTCAAGAGCCCTTTTCTTGACAACTTGCCACATCCACTATTCCATGGAGCTTTCGTCCAAGTTCCAGAACCCAGGCAAGTTTTTCCCCTGGACCTCGGGCTGTAACTTTGCTGTGACAATAAAATCGAGCACCGTGCATATCTGGGACCCAGTTCTCATAGATTATGAAATCGGCAACTTGCTGACCCTCCAGGGGACTCAGTTTCCCCCAACGACAAGATAACGCTAACAGCATCAACCACCCGCCAGGCTATCGGGGGACTTGGCAGCAGTGTTTACAAATTACAAAGAGACCCCGTGCCATAATTAACAAATCTTAGCCACGAAAATTAGTCCAAGACAAATGCCAAAAAGAATATAACAACAGGAGCGGCAGGTCTCACCTGGTTAGAAAAAAAGAGGGTGGAGAGATTTTCTGATCCTCCTTCATTCCTACTCAAACTGTTCCCCTTCAATAATGAGGGAAAAATTATTTATTTTCTTTTCCTAAAAGGTTACTGTCTACCCATACGACTTTGCACATCAGGGTTACTTCTTTCCAAGTTCTCTGGAGTCAACATCCCAGTCACTGGCTGGACAATATAGTGTTGATTTCAAAGCATGTCTAAATATTGTATTCAATTAAATTAACTGTAGCTATGTAACTTCTCAGAATCAAATGGATTCAAATCTATTGCCCACAGGACCCGAGTCCCGCTGTAAACTCAAACTTCCTTTGCAGTAGAATGGGTCTAAGAGAAGACAACACCCACAGTGGCTCACCTCCTGATTCTAGGATGCAAGAGACAAGAAACACTCCAAGAATCAAAACCAGGCTTCTGCGGATTGGAGATTTTGGCGTTCTGGCCCTGTCCAAGTGACACTCCACCATAAACAGGGCCAAAGGCCATGAAGGGGCTTGATGCCATTTACAGGCCACAAACAAACAGTGAAGTGTGTCTTTCGCTCCTGACTCCCCCACCCAGCACTTTGTTGCACATTTTAAGGATGGCATCCACAGCTAAGTTACATGCTGTCTAGGGGACAGATGACTGCGTCCGACTCCTGATGTGAGATGTACTTTCCCCAGTCCGCAGCAGCTTTCCTAGATGAAGTCAGTAGTTTGTCCCTGGCTCTCCGGCTGGTGCTTTCCCACATGTCAGTCAGGCTTGTGGAAAAGGACTTACGGATGCGGGGTGGAAGGTGGGGACCAGCGGCCGAACCCTCAATCAGGTGAAGGCAGATGTCAATCCAGAAGGGAGCAGAATGTCACCACCTACAGCTCCGATGTAGAAATGTGCCTATCTGGTTTTTCAGAGCAGCCCTTTCATCGCTATCTGTGATGATTCAAACTGAAAGAAGCCAGACTCGGCAGGAGCACCCTCTCCACTGGGATGTTCCATTCACAGGGGAGACAGAGCCTCCTCCATTCATGGTGGGGTCAGGGAGTCTTTAACCGGTATTGGATCTCGTCTCTCAGCAGGCTACACTTCCCAGGGGATGGCTGGCATGGCCGCATCATTCAGCATGAGAATGTCTATTAAGAAGCCACTATTACGAGAACAACCATCTCCTGGAAATTTCACAGAATACGCCCAAATCTACGGAGCAGTTACTCCCTGACAGAGTATTGGAGAAGGCACCCAGTCGCTGGTGACACACAGGCAGCCCACACAGCTTTCAGAGCGCAGGGCTGGGCTAGCCTCTCTGAATCCAACGTGCGCCAACATTTGAGCAGCTGCCTCCAATATAGCAGCGCTGCCGTTTAATTTTAAATGAGCACGTACTAAAGGGGGGGTTCCCTCCCGGCCTCCTCCTCTTCCCAGCTCCCCCCTTCTCTGCATCAAACTTGCTGCAGCCATTTGGAATGTAGAAAGGCAATCCATCTCAGCAGTGCCGGGCAGCCGCGATCAGCCGCCGGCCTTCTGGCACCCTCGTCTGAAACGCCCTCTCCTGCACCCAAAGGACAAGACTCCTCTGTCACTTCCAGAAAACGGTTTTTTAAAAAAACATCCCGCCCAGCTCTGCCTGCAGCAACGTCCTTTCCTGTCTCCCTGGGTAGATTCAGATCGTGTGAGATCGAGGTGCCCAAGGAAAGAGTGTGTGTGCGTGTGTGCGCGCGCGCGAGTGTGTGCGTGTAGGGGGATGGTAGCAGTAGGAAGCATAGTATGTGCCCCACGTGGGGTTTGCATTTAAGAATCGGAACATCCGCGGCATAAAAGACTCCAAGCCCCCAGGAAAGAAGTGGCATGTCCCTCGTCCCCAGCCCAGCACGGAAAAAATAAAAATAAAACGGAAAGCCAAGCGCTGCATAATGGGTTGCCTCCCTGCCGCCGCGACTGGGAAACAAAGACACATTACCTTTTATTTTTTTGCGCTTCCAAGCGAGCCGAGGAACTTCGGGCTGGAGGCGGCTGGCCCACCGGAACGGGAGTCCCATTCGCCCGGGCGCGGGCCCGTGGCCTACAGGCGGCCTCTGCGCCCGGCGCCGCCTCCCGCCCCGCGGCGCCCGCAGCCGCCCCGCCGGTGCTGGCGCGCCCCCGCCCCGGTCCCCGTCCCCGCCCCCGCCCCGTCCCCGCCGCGGGCCCTCGGCGTCAGCCGATCGCCCGCTCGCGCCGCGCCCGGCCGCGCGCCAGGGCGCCCCGCCGCCGGCCCGCCCCTCGCCCGCGCCCGGCCCGCCGCATGGCGCCCCCCGCGCGCCCCGAGCCGGCCCCGCGCCGGCCCCGCGCCGGCCGCTAGGTCGTGCGCAAGGCGGGCACCGCGCGCCGCCGCCCCCGCGCGCCGCCCGCTCCCGGACAACAATGCGCGCCGAGCCCGGCTCTGCCCCGCGGAGCCAGGGACGCCCCAGTCGCCCCCCGCGCCGGCCCGGCTCCCCCAGCCTCTCTCCGCCGCAGCCGCAGGCGGGACGAAGTTCGCTCGCGGCGAGGCTGCGCGCGCCGGAGCCCCGCGGGGTGCCCGGCACGCCGATCCCTGAGCGGAGGACCCCCGCCCCCCGCCGCCCCCAAAAGAAGCCCACCCGAGCCACCGCGCGAGGCCCTCTCCTACCCTGCGAGCCCGGAGACGGCAGCTCCTGGGGCTGAAGGCGCAGCTCTTACCCCCTCGATCTCGTCCAATTGTCTCGAATTTTAATCTCCCCTCAACTCTTCAGTGGAAGTTGCTGCAGGATAACCCCGTCGTGGGGCTATTAATTGCCAAGGCTTCGTGACCCTGCCTGGGAAAGGGAGACTTCCATTTCGAGAGACCCGGGGGAGGAACGCGGGCTGACACGCTCCCTTTCCAAAAGAGAGAAACTCCCGGGAAGATCCCCACCAAGAACAATAACTCAATTCACACCGTGTGTCTAAATGTTTACTGCTCGGGAGCTCAATTTGCTCTTAGACACATGTTTTTTCATGAATTGTCAAAACACGGTGATACAATAAAGGAGGAGCAGACAGGAGCAACTGAGCATTCGCTCAGCAAAAGCTGATCTGTCTTAGGGGTAATACCTTTCTCTAGAACCTTCTCATCTCTTGAATTTCCAGCGAGCATCCATCCACTTTTCAGGGGAGAGATCCGGTTTCCTTTCACCATGGTTGATCTAGGACCACCATTTCCTGGGTACCAGCAGGCTGTGAAGACTTCCAAACTTTGTAATGAAAAGAATTCTCTCACATCCCACCTTCCAACGGACTGAAAAGTACCTCTTCTAGCCAGACACAGGTTGTGTATTCTTTTCTAACGATTATTGGCGAAATTTTTTGACAGTTCGCAAAGCCTCAAAATTAATAGAAAGGAAACTGTGTGTAAAGTTAGCCTTGGAGAACACCCATGTTAAGGACTACCTATCTTATTTCAAGCTGTCAAGATCCTACAGCTCTGAGTCCTTGACTTGATGCTCTGAATCTGAGAAATGGGAAATTGAGTTTGAATGGGATTTTCTGGTAGCTTTAAAGTGCTTCAGGATTGTTCTAACCCAAAGACTAATTTTGGGACGATGCAATTGAAGCCCCTGCCCCCTTGTGTTGTGAGGTCCCCAGGGGAATATCGTTTCTTTGGAAGCAGGAGACCTAGTCTGGGTGATAGGGAAATGTTCAGACTACAACATTTCCCTCCCAGAATTTTAATACCATCCTGGAAGAGTGGTTGGATTCCGTCTACACCTACTGTTTTTGCGCCTTGACCACTGGAATTTTCTGTATGACCTAAACTAAGCTTGTCCCTCCAGCAAGTCCTCTTTCCTGGCTTCCTCTTTTATTAACTAGCACGGTTCCTCCACCCCCGCCCCACCTCAAGCCAGAAACGGGGATAGCGGGGTCTTTTCTCTCCTTTCTCTCATTCCTCACATTCAAGTGATCGCCAAGTCTGTTCTCATAAACACTCCTTGAAAGTTCTGCTTCATCGCCAAGCCCCAGAACAGTCCATGTTAAGGCCAAAGACTATCCCTCCTGGCCTAACCCAGGATTCTTTGCTGTACCTAAGACCTATCTCTTAGTATTTAGTCCCCCTGCCCAGCGTCCACGTACTGTCTCTACGGATGTCCTGCCCCTTCTTGAGTTCTGTGAGCCCAGTCCCTTGCCTGACATACTCCCACGGTGCCGAGGGCTGAGTGAGTCACTGATTTCCCAGGTCACATTCAGTCCCCAGCACCTTCACCAGGACGTCCCAACAGCCTCGTGAGTGGGCATCGTTCCTGTCTCTCAAACGCATCCTCCACACCAGGTGGGGCGAGTCTCCTAAAACTCGGATCTGGTCCTATAACTTCTCTGCTTAAAACCTGTTCGGGGACAGGCTTTGGGGCATTGGGGGCAAAGTCCACAGTCCTAGAAGGTCTTGAAGGCCCTCCTGATTCATCCAGCCTTACCATTTGCCACCTGACCACACCCGGGACCCTGCCACTCCCTACTCTCCAGCTCCGGAGCCCTCTTCCAGGTCCCCAGAGATTCCAGATAGTCACTCGTGTCCTGGTCACCCAGAGCCGGGACTGGAGACACAACTCAGGTCACATCACTGCTCTGCTTAATTGCAGCCTGCCGGCGGCTTCTCTCTGCTCCTGACGCATCCTGTCTTCATCGCGTGTTATCTCTTGTCCCTCCCTGTGCCTTGCCACACAGGCCTCACGTCTGCTCTTGAGTCGAACCTGTCCCCTTGAGGCCCTAACATTTCCTGTTCCCCCTGCCTAGAAGGCCCTTCCATCCTCCCTACCTCGCTCTTTGGGTAGCAGCCCCTTGACCGCTACTGTTACACGAATGGTACCTTCTAGATAACCTTCCATGATCAGCACATGGGGGAGTGGCCTTCCCTGGGTACTTTTAAAAAGTCATCATCCTGTTTATTTCCTTTTTAAAATTTATTTTTAGTTTTTAGAGATGGGGTCTCTCTCTGTTGCCCAGGCTGAAGTGCAGTGGTACGATCATAGCTCACTGCAGCCTCAACCTCCTGGGTTCAAGGGGTGGTCTCACTTCAACCTCCCAAACAGCTGGGACTACAGGCATGCGCCATCATGCCCAGCATTTTTTTTTTTTTTGGTTGCGGTCTCACTCTGTCACTCAGGCTGAAGTAACAGTGGCACGATCCCTGCTCACCGCAACCTTGACCTCCTGCTCTCAGGTGATCCTTCCACCTCAGTCTCCCGAGTAGCTGGGACTACAGGCCTATGCCGTCATGTCTAGCTATTAGTTTATTTTTCATTTTTGTAGAGATCAGGTCTATGTTGCCCAGGCTGGTCTCAAGTTCCTGGGCTCAAGCAATCCTTTCACCTCAGCCTCCCCAAGTGCTGGAACTACAGGCATGTACCACCATGCCTGGCTAATTTTTTAAAACAATTGTTGTAAAGTAGAGATGGGAGTCTTGCTATGTTGCCCAGGCTAGTCTCAAACTCGTAGCGTCAAGCAATCCTCCTGTCTTGGCCTCCCAAAGTGCTGGGATTACAGGTGTGAGCCACCGTACCTGGCCTATTTTTTCCTTAACACCCAGTCATGATCAGCGTTCACAGCTCTGTATTAAGGGCACAGATTGGCACCAGATTGCCTGGGCTTGAATCTTGCCTTGGCTTCCTACTAGCTGTGCAACCTTAGGCAAGTTTCTTAACCTTTCTGTACCTTAGCTTTCTTATCTATGAAATGGGGTGAATAATACTTGCTACCTCTTAGGGTTGTTATGAGGATTAAATGAATTAATTAACATATGCAAAACACAGGGCCTAGCTCTACAAGCTTAATCCCTGGGAGAGACTTTCTGTGTCCTCGTCCCACTGTATCCCCATGGCCAGGACAAGTACCTGACACAAAATCTCTCTGCCACTCAAGCCTTTTGTGCTTGGGGCCTCGACTAGGAATGGAGATAAGAATTGAGGGAAGACAGGCTATATCATAAGAATTTGAGAGAAACAGGCCTTGGTAAAACCTGACACATGAAGTAAACTCAAACTTCAGTTACCTGGAAATTCATGGAAACATGAAAGAAATGGATTCTCTGTTTCACCAGCAGTTATCCTTGAAGTTGACAGATGAAGATCTTTGCCAGTCAAAATTCTGGGATCGTTCATTCCCTGAAGACTAGCCAAGTTCACCACCGAGAATTCAGGCAAATATTCACAAGGATTTAAGTATCAAAGCATCTTTTGCAAAGTGTTGGTTCACTGACCAGCCCTGACACGTCGTCGTTGTGATTAAAAAATAGAGTGTATCCATTTTCAGCTTGAGTCTAATATTTTTTGAAGAGTCTTACTGAAAAGAAAAACATGGCAGGCTGGTTGATGGACACTGGCCTTGTGTTTTGCTGCCACTGCTGGAGAAGGGTCAGAAAGAAGGCCGGGTATCGTGACTCACACCTGTAATCCCAGTACTTTGGGAGGCTGAGGCGGACAGATTGCTTGAGCACAGGAGTTCGAGACCAACCTGAGCAAAACCTCATCTCTACAAAAAAAAAAAAAGGACAGGTGTGGTGGCTCACGCCTATAATCTCAGCATTTTGGGAAGCTGAGGTGAGAGGATTGCCTGAGCTCAGGGGTTCGAGACCAGCCTGGGCAACTTGGAGAAACCTCATCTCTACAATAAATTTTTAAAAAATTAGCCAGGTGTGGTGGCGCATGCCTGTGGTTCCAGCTACTTGGAAGGCTAAGGTGGAAGGATCGCCTGAGCCTTAGCAGGTCGAGGCTGCAGTGGCCATGAGTGTGCCACTGCACTCCAGCCTGGGCAACAGAGTAAGACTCTGATTCAAAAAAAAAAAAAGAAGAAGAAAAACAAAAAGAAAGAAAGAAAGAAAGAGGGAAAGATTAGCCAGGTTTGGTGGTATGCCCTCATAGTCCCAGCTACTTGGGAGGCTGAAGTGTAAGGATCAGCTGAGCCCAGGTGGTCGAGGCTGCCATGAGTCGTGGTCATCGTGATCATGCCTCCACACTCCAGCCTGGGCAACAGAGTGAGATTCCAGCTCAAAGAAAAAAAAAAAAAAAAAGAAGCAGAAAGACTTTTCTTATTGCCTTTCCAGTGGACAAGCAGGACTTCGAGACCTGAATACCTAGGGCGTCCCTTGTCTCTTCTTACAGAGTTCGGGAGCTTCGCTTTGAAGAGAGCTGAACTCTCAAAGAGAGGAGGGGTGCTCTGCTTTGAGGTTTGGAAGTGGGGGAGGTAGGAGGATGGAGAAGCCCGTTAGCACACTCCAAATAAGAAAGGGATGGCGTCTGCGCCAGATGAACCATTGATATCCAGTCTCTACTCCTATGGAGTGCCTCAAGGCAGGCAGGTCATCGGATGGGACTACATGTGTTCACTGGCTGGGGGACTCAATTCTGAGAGGTGTGTCTCTGGCACAGCCCAGGATCCTGGCACTCGATAAAGAGTTTTTGGCTTTAAAATGGGCCACAAGTCCTTGGGCACTGAGACCTTCATGGCAACTCTGTTGGATTGAGCACTGGAGACCCTCTCCTGTTTTGAGGTACAGTGAGAGCAGAGGAGGAGGGGGCAAATTCTTGCCATCTTGGCTGAGGACATGGTTAGGGTTTAGAGAAATAAAGTAATGTGATTTCATTTTATGCCAAAGTGGTGGAGGAAAAATTATACCTTCTATACTAATAGAAAATACCAGCAGGATTGGGTGCAGTGGCTGAAACCTGTGATTCCAGCACTTTGGGAGGCCAAGGAGAGAGGACTGTCTTAGCTCAGGGGTTCGAGACCAGCCTGGGCAACTTGGTGAGACCTCGTCTTACAATAAATCAAAAAATAAGCCGGGCGTGGTGGTGTGTGCCTGTGGTTCCAGCTACTTGGAAGGCCGAGGCAGAAGGATCGCCTGAGCCCAGCAGAAGGATTGCCTGAGGCTGCAGTGGCCATGAAGTGTGCCACTGCCCTCCTCCTGGGCAACAGGGTGAGACTTCAATTCAAAAAAAAGAAAAAGAAAAGAAAATACCAGCGTCTTAACTCTGGGATCCGAAGTCACATCTTCCCTAACAAGCTCAGGGTCAGATGTAGGCAATTAGAAAATGACTGCTCAGCTTTGAACTTCGCTAGGGCCTTACTGCTGGTGGTGGAAGATCACTCCCCCTTCAAGCCCTTGCGTATATGCCTACTGAGGACAGACGACAAGGCCAGGGTGGATCTGAGACTAGGCTGCAAAATTCTGTCCTAGGAACCAATAACATTGGTGAGCTCTGGACTCCAGTGAGACTTTGAATGAGCCTCTTAACTTAATGAGACCATTCTCTTCATCTTTAAATAAACTTGAGGGCCAGGAGTGGTGTCTCATGTCTGTAATCCTAGCGCTTTGGGAGACTGAGGCATTAGGATGGCTTGAGGCCAGAAATTCAAGACCGGCCTAGGCAACATAGAGAGAACCTGTTTCTTCAAAAAATGAAAAAAAAAAAAAAATAGCCAGGCGTGGTGGTGCATGCCTGTAGTCTCAGCTACTGGGGAAGCAGAGGCAGGAGGATTGCTTGAGCCTAGCAGGTCGAGGCTGCAGTGGCCATGAGTGTGCCACTGCACTCCAGCCAGGGCCACAGAGTGAGACCCTGTTTCTCAGAAAATAAAAATAATAAAATAAAATGAATCTGATAATAATGTCTATCTCCAGCTTCATGAGAACTATGGGTTCAACACATATTAAGTATTTACAAAACCTTGTACAACTGATAATAATGAACACTAGCATTGTTAAGAGTGTGTACTCTGTACCAGGCACAGTGCTAAGAACTTTTCAAACATTTGTTAATTTCATCATCACAGGATTTCTATGAGGTAGAAACTCTACAGATGAGGAATCTGGGGTTTAAGAAGGTGAAGCCAGCCGGGCTTGATGGCTCAACCTGTAATCCCAGCACTTTGGCAGGCTGAGACGAGAGGATTGCCTGAGCCCATGGGTTTGTGACCAGCCTGGGCAACTTGGTGAGACCTTGTCTCTATGATATATAAAAAAAATTAGCTGGGTGTGGTAGCACATGCCTGTAGTTCTGGCTACTTGGAAGGCTGAGGCAGAAGGATTGCCGGAGCCCAGCCAGTCGACGCTGGGGTGGCCATGAGCGTGCCACTGCACTCCAGCCTGGGCAATGGAGTGAGACTCCAACTCAAAAGAAAAAAGAAAGAAAATGAAGCCACGTGCCTGCGTTGACTGTGCTATTAGATTTGAAACCTTCTTTTTGTCACTCTGTCATTCAGGCTGGAGTGCAATAGTGTGATCATAGCTCACCATAGCCTCAACCTCCCTGGCTCAACTCCCGACTAACTGGGACTACAGGCACATGCCACCACGCCTGGCTAATTTTTTAATGTTTTGTGGCAATAAGGTCTCGCTATGTTGCCCAGGTTGGTTTGAAACTCCCACCTCAGCCTTCTAAGTAGCTGGAACTACAGGTGCACACCACCACATCCAGCTAATACTGATGAAACTTGAAACCAGTCATCCTTTACAGACCCTCAGTTTTTACCTTCCATGCTTGGCTACCATACACTATTACCCACAAAATATCCTGGCAATCATGGAGGCATGGCCACAGGTTTATATACGGTACTTATTATGGACTGAGTTACAGTCAACTTGGATGACTCCTGAGAGTTGATGATCTGCTGTGCTGATCCATCAGTTCCTAACCTGCACCATGTGGACACAGCTTCACATTCCAGTTTCTGTATTTCTCGTGAATAACACTGGCACCCCTTCCTTTCATATTTTAACCAGTTTTTAAGAATGGAGAAATAATGGGGAAAGTTAAAGGGTGTGACTTGTTCTAAGAGAACTCTATTATATTTTTATACCCAGTCCTTTTTTCTCCCTACTCCCAGGTCAATTAAAGGTCACTTCTGAACCACTTCAATCAAAAGGAGAGAATTCCATCTCATCTCATGGGTTGTGATCAAGTGCTTAAAACCTTGGCTCCTGGGGTGTAGGAAGAAATTATCTAATTATTGTTATTTTTGAAAATAGCTATGTACGTTTAAAATAACTATGTTTTGTAATATTGCTGTGTTCTCATTACATTAGTTGGTTGCTTTTTTTTTTGTCCCGGTTGGGATTTATGGTTTAGATTTCCTTCATTCAAAAACCCAGGGCAAGGCTTTCTGAAATACAGATGAAAATCAGTCAAAACATCATACGGTCATTAATGTCACTTGGAGCCCATGGGAGCACTTGTGTCACACTGAGTGCCACAGTGTAAAACTGGTTAACATAATATACTCAGGGGTCTGAGGTTCTTTCTCTCACCAAACCCTTCTTGCTTCTTTACTCAGACATATATATTAATAAGAATAGTTAATGCTTAGTTGACACTTCCCAAGTGCCAGGCACTGATTATGCATTTTACATACAAGGGGTGACCCCCAAAACTCAGAATCTATTTATTAAAAATTGTGCATTTCTTCTTACATGTTTAAACTTCAGTCACCTTCAAAGTACTCTCTGTTTGATGTAATACACCCATTGAGATGGTTTTTCCACTGCTCCAAACCGTTTTTAAGCTCATCAACATTGATGTCTTTTAGTGCTTCTGCTGTTTTTTGTTTCATCTCTTCCACATCAGCAAAACAGTTTCCTTTGAGGACTTTTTTTTTTCATCAGAGGAAACAAACAAAAAGTTGTTCAGGGAGAGATCGGGTGAATAGGGAAGGTGGGGCATGGGGGTCCTGCTGTTTTTTGGTCAAAAACTGCTAAACACTCAGCACAGTGTGGGCAGGTGCGTTGTCATGGTGGAAGAACGAGTCACCTGTTTGCCACAACTCAGGACATTTTTTCCGCAAATTGCAACACAGTCTTTTAAAAACTTTCAGATGAAAACTCTGGTTGACCATTTGATCTAGAGGAACAAATTCTGAGTGTACCACAAAGGGCCTGCCCTCCATTAGATAATTCCTGTTTTTTTTTTTTCAGGGGGGTCCCTCCCTTGTATAACAACTTAACCTTCTCACCACGCTCGGCTCTGTTGGAAAGCCCTGTGAGATAGGCACTATTATTAACCTCATTTATAGGTAAGGGAATGAAAGCACAGAGAGGGTTGATAGCCCACCACCTTCCTACGGATGATAACCAAGCAACCGCCAATGACCCAGTTTTCCAAGCAGGATCTGATTTCAGACTCGGTCTTCTTAGCCCTCCCTTCCAATGGTCGAATTAGGTGGCACTGCATCCCTTCTGGGGCTTAGCCTAAATCATTTTTATTTATTTATGAGTCTATTGCTTCATTGCAGTTGAAGCAGAAATATCTGTGAAATTGCGTGGAAAAGATTTTCAACAACTTCTAAAATTGTGAAGGTTGATGTGCAGGTGACGTTAATCAAGCCACCTCCCAAGAGAATGATAAGATTGCATGGAAAGGATGGATGGAAGTAAGAAGTAAGAGCCCCCCAGAGTTTAAGAGAACAACATCTCCCTCGTCCCCAGGGAGAACAGGTGAGTCAGTTTCTTAGAGTTGAGACAGGGCTGGGGACTGTTCTCAAGTGATGACTTGGAAGGTGATGATTTCTCCTGCCACCCAATAAAAACCAGACCTCCTCCATATTGGAATGGCAAAGAATTTATTGAGAAGAAGTAAGGTGAGTTCAGATGAACACATTTCTAGGATTCTGACTTCACTGAATAGGAAAGGTGGTTAGGCTATTTGTTGAGATGAGGGTTGAACACACAAGGTTAGAACTTAAAGAGAAATACCTGGGTTATAAAACAAAAAGGTTTGGAGATGCCAATACGTGGAGGACATTTAAACCTGTGGAAATGGGTGATTCGGCAAACTGCTACTGGCGGAGGGGGAGAGAGAGACCATCTTTGCATATGTCTATATCCTGTACTCTGTTGGGAAGTCCTCACGGTAGGCACCACGGCAATGCTTTCTGTGTGTTCTGATAATTTTATTGTATTCCAAACCAGGTGTGGTGGTTCATGCCTATAATTCCAGCACTTTGGGAGGCTGAGGTGAGAGGATCGCTTGAGCCCAGGAGTTCAAGACTAGCCTAGGCAACGCAGCAAAATCACATCTAGACAAACTTGAAAACAAACAGACAAAAAAAACTAGCTGGGTGTGGTGGTGGTGCACACCTGTAGTCCTAGCTACTCAGGAGGCTGAGGTGGAAGGATCACCTGAGGTCAGGAGGAGAGCCGTGAGCCGTGCCCAGGCTGGATGACAGAATAAGGCCCTGACTCCAAAAAAATTTTTTTTTAAATTATATTTTGGAATACAAAATACAAAATTGGCACACGGCCACGCCCAGCTAATTTATTTATTTATTTATTGTAGAGACAAGGTCTTGCCAAGTTGCCTGGGCTGGTCTCGAACCCGTGAGCTCAGGCAATCCACTCACCTTGGCCTCCCAAAGTGCTGGGATTACAGGCAGAGCCACCATGCCCAGTTGATACACTTTTATAGTTAAATCCATCCTGCTAATAAAAAACAGGAGAGTCCGTGGCGGTAGCAAACAGCGTTTGACTGGCATTAACAGGCAACTCCATAGAACTGTTTGGAGAAAGGCGGCCTGAGTTACAGTCAGTCTGAAGTGGTTGCGTCTGTCTCTCATAAAGGGATGGCAGCGACCGCAAGACCAACACTACAAGCTCAAGTAACCGAGCGGGCATCATTTCCATCTTGAAATGGACATTATTCCTTCTCTCCTCCTGGTCTCTACTTACTAAACTCTAAATTGGTTTGATGTTTGCTTTTGGAGGTCTGAGGTTCTTCCTTTGCTTATCTATTTTTAACTTCTTAGCATGGTTTTAAGACGGTGTGCACAGGCGTTATCTCAAAAATGAGATTAAGTTCTTAGTGGAAGAGGAAATACACAGTGAAAGTAACTTTCACATCTTCAGAGCATATGTCTTATGCTCCTTATAAAGGAAATTCCGTTGGAAATGGTTGGAACCGAAAGAAGGACCAGCTATTAATAATAATGGTGACAATAATAATGGTATCTATTATTTACGGAGTGGGGCCTGGTACATTGTGTACATTCTTCATAATCTTTGCAGCAACACTGCACAGTAGGTCTTGTTATTTCCTGTTGTCTAGATCCACGCACTGAGGCTCAGAAACATTAAGTAACAACGTGCAAAAGTTGACAGCTAGAAGGAGGCAGCTTAATTCCAATTCTGTCTCCAAGCCCCCCCAAACTTGCTATTTCCACCAAGGTTTAAGTGTAAACAAGAGACATTGGTTAATTATCGGCTTGACGTGAGAAGAGTCTCAGGACTGGTTTCCGGTGGCGTGGACAGGGGCCTCAAAGAGGGGACGAAAGTGGGAAGTGCCCAGGATCACACTCAGCTGTGGAGTGTGTCTGCCGATGGCTGCCCCAGCCAGCTCTGGGAATCAGAATCATCATACCTGAGCTGAGCTCTGCAGATGACGGGACACTGGGTGAGCCTCTGAGGGCCCCCAGTTTGCAATCCTGACGTCATTCTTGACCTGTGCTTTTAATATAGTTATTTATGGATTCGCTCAAGTTTCAACAGAATCCTAACAGCTATCACAGTCACATCTCCTATCCTGCTTCTCCTCCCTGTGGGGCTTTGAACAGATCAGTCTAAATCTTCCAGCAGGGCCCTTCTTATCTGTCTACCTAGCAGGCTGGAGCTGGTTTTATAATCCACGTCCCTCACCAGAGACACAGAAACCAATGACATAGCGGTCAGGAGTGCAGGCTGTGGGCTAATCTCCCTGGGTTTGAATCATAGACCACTGGCTTACTCGTTGTGTAACCTTAGGCTAATGAGTTCAAAGCTTCTCTTAGTCTCAGCTTCCTACCTGTAGGCTTGCTATGAGGATTATATCACATCATGTATCTAGAGAGAGTTTGGGGCACAGAGCATGTATTTAATAAAATGTATGCTACAGCTGGGGGCATTGGCTCATGCCCGTAATCCTAGCACTTTGGGAGGCCGAGGCGGGAGGATTGCTTGAGCCCACGAGGTCAAAACCAACCTGGCAACATAACAAGACTTCATCTCTACAGAAAATTAAAAAAAAAAAAAAAATTAGCCAGGTGTGGTGGCACATGTCTGTAGTCCCAACTACTCAGGAGGCTGAGGCAAAAGAATTCTCTGAGCCCATGAGGTCGAGGCTGTGGTGGGCTGTGATCATGCCACTGCATTTCAGCCTGGGTGACAGAGTGAGATCCTGACTCAAAGAAAACACACACACACACACACACACGCACACACACACTATAGTAATATAAAGTCTGTATGCAATATACCGCCCTCTCCACCACGTTAGAGGTTGCTTCTTGGTTTAAGCCCTATACGTAAATGTTCTTAGTGTCAATGAGACCCCATGTGAGTTATGTCCTGTAAGTAAATCACAAGAAATACCCTGGTACTAAATAACGGTGCCCCACATGCCATCCTGTCCTCTGAGTGCACCGGGTGCCCACTCCCTGTAGAAAACGTTCTCCCTGCTCCACTCTAACTCAGGAGAGAAAATCCTAGTGCATTTAAATAGCCCACATCTTCAGTGGTTGGGGGTACGCTGTTGGCTGGCAGTGGATGCCCGTGGCAATGTTGGCCAGTCACACAGAGGTACTTGCTCTCAACTCTAGCATTTACCTCTCAAGTGTTCCTACATCTCAGCCTCTAACACGTGGTGCAGCCTGTCCACACCCCTTTGTAAACGTGTGGTTCCTTCTACCTGTTTAGAACTTTTCAGCCCTGGGTCACTCAGCAAGTCAGCCACAACACCGACAAAAGGGATGCAGCATTCCCAGCATTTTATTCCGTTTTTTAGGAGTCAGAAAGAAAATTTGGCCATGCGTGGTGGCTCATGCCTATAATCCCAGTGCTTTAGGAGGCTGAGGTAGGAGGATCACTTGAGGCCAGGAGTTTGAAACCACCCTGGGCAACATAGTGAGACTCTGGCTTGGCTTTGTGGCAAGGGCCCATAGTCTCAGCTACTTGGGAGGCTTAGGGGGAAGGATTGCTTGAGCCCAGGAGTTTGAGGTTGCAGTGAGCTAGGATTGCGCCACTGCACTTCAGCTCAGTGACAGAAAGAGACATTGCCTCTTTAAAAAAATAAAAAGAACTACAATTCCATTTTAGATAAGAAAATGTCTGTAGAGAGAAATGGAGAATGAAACCTGACTTGTGCAAGTTTATTCAGTCTTCAGTTCCGAGGGATATCCAAGGTGGGCCCCATGTCCGACAAAATGAAACACCGTGATCGTTCATTCTTAACTGTCGTCTTAGTCATTACTCAGATAGTGCTCTGAGGGTTGAAGGCTTGTGTCAACACCTCCAGCTGATGGATGAGGACATGGGCACTAAGTGTCTGGCCTGCCCAAGGGCTCCCGGTGAGTCTGAGGGATGAGTGAGAACAGATAGCATCTCACTATAGGTCATAAGTGCTATTCACAACAGTTGTCACCTGCCAGTGCTATGAAGAAGTGTTGCTTGATCAACTGTTTACACTCCCATACGTTACTTCCTCCTGTAGTCAGTTCCTCATAAGATAAAAGTACCTAAAATTTTGTTTTTATTTTTTATTTTTATTTTGAGACAGGGTCTCATTCTGTCACCCAGGCTGGAGTACAGTGGTGCAGTCCTGGCTCACTGCAGCCTTGACCTCCTGGACTCAGGTGATCCTTCCGCCTCAGCCTCCCGAGGAGCTGGGACTACATGCACGCCTAATTTTTATATTTTTTGCAGAGACGAGGTCTTGCTATGTTTCTCAGGCTGGTCTTACACTCCTGGGCTCATGCAATTCTCCTGCCTTGGCCTCCCAAAGTGCTGAGATTATGGGCATTGAGCCATCATGTCTGGACAAAATTTTGTTTTTAAAATATTTTGAGGTCATTTTTTAACAAGCGTGTTAAGTAATGAAATGTTGGAAGCATTCAGAAAAGCACAGAGAATATATGAGACCATAATGTAACTACCATTAATTTAAACACTTTGCCTATTTGCCTTTTCTTATTGCAAGAGAGAGAAAGAGAGAGAGAGATTGATCCAGAACCATATCTCTCATCCTTCCTCCTTCCCTCCCCAGAAGGTAACAGTCTCCCGAAGCCGGTGTATGTTAACGTATGTCAATCCCACGTTTATTTTTGTTCTTTGCATGGGAATGTAGCCATAACCAGTGTGCACTGTTCTGTGTGGTTTCCAACCCTACAGAACTGCACCCAGAGCAGACTTATCTTTTCTCAATTCATTTCTTGTTCAACATAACATTTTTGCGATTTCTTGATATGGGCACATTTGGATTTAGTCTATTCATGGAATTCCGTTGTGCAGACAAGCCACAGGTCACTTATCTGTTCTCCAGCCGAGGGACAAAACACCCCTAAGCTTTCACTGTGACGACAGCCAGGACCTCTGTTCCTACCATTTCGTCTGCCTGCTGTGCTTGTCTCCTGATAATTCATTCATTCAACGTGTCCAAGTTGTTTGTTCTCTATTCCTCCCAGGTTTTGACTCCGTTGCCAGGAGGCTTGCCAGAGAAAATAAAATTGAATTTCAGATAAACATCAAGTTCATGTGTAGTATAAGTATATCCTAAATAGCATATGGGATACACTCACCTTAACAAAACATTCACTGATTATCTAAAATTTAAGTGAGAATCTTGTATTTTTTAATTGTTAAATCTGCAACTCTAATTGTTATGTTCTCAGCAGGTCATCCTGTATATCCCATTTAAATTTTTAACCTTCTCTCTGAGACTACCTGTTGTTTTTCTCTCTTTTATTTTTCTTCACAGCCAATTTACCTGCAATATATTTTCCTTATTTTCCGTCTTTCCCCTCTAGAGTGTGAGCCCCTTGAAGGCAAGATTTTTGTTTGTTTTGTCCTCTGCTGTCCCCAAAATACCTGGAGTCGTATGCGAGACATAGTGTGTGCTCAAAAAATATTTGCTGAGTGAATAAGTAAATGAGTGAAAGAATTGCAATGACCATCTTTGTACATGTCTCCTTTGTACTGTATGGGAGTTTCTTCGAGATAAACACCTGGAAATGAAACCGCTTTTTGCATGGGGTGTGTCTTTACGGAGCGTTGCCAATTTGCTGTTCAAAGTGACTGAACTAATTTCTACTTCCATGTATAAAAGCCCCGTTTCCTAACATTCGCAGCATCTTCCTTTACCTTTGGAAATCCAGTCACTTTAATTTTTGAATCAACAATTGAAACCAGCATGAAAACAGGCAATGACCAATGGTGAACGATGACTAGCGAACGCAAAATAAAATGTGGTTGTTAATCCAAAATGTGTCAGATATTCTTAGTGCTTATTTAAAAGATGGGCTGTTACAGAGATGCAAACAGTCCTAAGCCGTGATGTCTCTTGTGTAAGAAAACAAATAAAGATCGCACAGATCCATCACTACTGCAGTGACATTTAAAAGCCCGTCATAAAAGTTTTGAAGAAAAACCACCTTATTTATTTTGCAACTAAAAAAGAGGAAGTCTTGGCTAAGAGCAAAAATGAAAACACACACACACATTGTTTGGTAGCTTTTTAAAGATCAGCTTCAGGATTGTCAGACGCATGCAACTCATGTCAAAAGGGAAAAGAGGAAAACGTCCTCTGTAATAGATATGGTTAATCCCTTCTAAGTTCATAAGATGTTTGCCTGAGTCTGCGGGTTCGAGACCCGCCTGGGCAACTTGGCGAGACCTCATCTCTACAATAAATCAAAAACCAGCCGGGCGTGGTAGCGCGCGCCTGTAGTTCCGGCTACCCGGAAGGCTGAGGCGGAAGGATCGCCGGAGCCCAGCGGGTCGAGGCTGCGGTGACCGGGAGCGGCCACTGCACTCCAGTCTGGGTGACGAAGTGAGACTCCAACTCAAAAAAAAAAAAAAAAAGAAAGAAGTTCATAAGGTGTACTTAAGCCATATATATATTTAAGAACACTGCAATTAAAGGATACAACAAAATGTCACATTTTAAAAATGTCACTATATACATTTACTTAACACACATTTTACTTAATACATTCTTGGGCAGTCATGAAATAGGTTGTGAGATACTGCAAAAATGGCCACAATCCCTCACGCCTTCCTGTATCTATGCCCTTTGTAATGTGACTGTGAAGTGATACCTAGAAAGTGAAATCACTTTCGCTTCTCTTGAATCAGAACTGGTCTTCTGACTAGTCTTGGCCAATAAAATGCAGAAGTGATAATATGCTACCTCAAAACTTAGGTCTCCAAAGGTCTTTCATGCATCGATTTGATCTCCTGAAACACTAACTACCAGGTGAACCAGCCTGGGCTAGCCTGCTGAAGGATGAGAGACCAGGTAGATCACAGATGAGGCAGCCTAGTAGTCTCAGCAAAGGCCTTAGAGTAGCTAGAGAGCCCAGCCAAGATCAGCAAAACTGCCTACTGGACTTACAGTGACCACAGCTGCACGAGGGAGACCAGAAGAACTGTCTTGCTGAGTCCAGCCTAAATTATGCAATCGGGAACTAGATACATACTGGTTGAGAGAGAAAGAGAGAGAGAGACTGAGACTCAGCCCAGATTGGAGTGCAGTGGCATAATTACAGCTCACTGCAGCCTTGACCTCCTGGGCTCAGACAATCCCTCCACCTCAGCCTCCAGAGTAGCTGAGACTACAGGCACATGCCACTACATCTGGCTAATTTTTTTTTAAAAATCTTTGTAGAGACAAGGTCTTACTATGTTGCCCAGGCTGGTCTTGAACTTCTGGCCTCAAGTGATCCTCTCATCTCAGTCTCCCAAAGTGCTGGGATTACAGGCATGAGCCACCACACCTGGCCAAATGCTGATTATTTTAAGTCACTACTGGGGACACAGGTTGACTTGGTTCTATATCCCA
The DNA here is from genome assembly GCA_963574415.1 of Tarsius wallacei. NCBI lineage: Eukaryota > Metazoa > Chordata > Mammalia > Primates > Tarsiidae > Tarsius > Tarsius wallacei. Next base: position 39,444 of record CAUYQG010142714.1, read on the forward strand.
CAAAAAACAGACCTGTTCATGTCTTCATTTTCTTTTACTATATTTATGCTGATAAAATTGATGAATATTTCTTGATTTGTGAAGGATTTGATGGAAAAATAATGGATATTTTTTCAATGAAATATGTGAATGTTTTATAGTAGTAGTAGTAGTATACCATAGTAGTAGTAGTATAGCATAGTAGTAACTAGAACCAATAAATAATGATGTACACAGCTGAGCTCACACCAATGACAGATACTCAGCTGTATCAAACCATTTCTCCAGGTGCACACACACCGACCACTGCTGCAACATTCACCAAAATGCCATACTGTTAAATCTCTGAGAGTTTTCATGAAAAAAAAAAAATTGAGTACTTTGAAAGCTCGTCTTTTAAAGGAAATTAGTAAGAAAATGAAAACTGTCTTCGAAATTGATTTTTAAAAATCGTATTCTGAGCTTAGATAAAGCATATCTTTTTCCCTCAGTCACGGGAAGGTGTTAGTTGGAGGTTTCAAACTCAGTGATGAATTGTTACTTCATGGAAAGCAAATACAAACAAACAAAAATCCCAACCACAGCTTCGAAAAGTCCAGATAAATAACTTTAATTATGAAGAGTGGTTCACAAAGCTTGTTTCAAAGGTGAACTTTCCTGGTTAACTAGTGCAAAGCAAAGCTCTGAATGTTTTTTCCTGCACGTGGTGAGATTACTTGCAAAAAAATAAAGCTCTACTAATGAATGCAAAGGGTTGATGGGTAACAATTAGCCTTTTGTAATTCTAAGTTCTGTTCATGTTATGAAAACCATGGCTAGGGAGTAAAAACAAAGGAAAACACTCTTTAGTACCTCACTTCACTAAAATCGTCTTAGGTACCTGAGAATTTGAAAGAGATTGAGGGGTAGGCCAGAGTTCAGTTCCGCATGGGCAGGAAGATGCAATTTTTTTTTTTTTTTTGAGTCGGAGTCTCACTCTGTTGCCCAGGCTGGAGTGCAGTGGCACACTCACGGCCACCCCAGCATCGACCTGCTTGTCTCTAGCAATCCTTTCGTCTCAGCCTTCCAAGTAACCATAACTACAGGCATGCGCTACCACGTCTGGCTAATTCTTGATTTACTGTAGAGACGAGGTCTCGCCAAGTTGCCTGGGTTGGTCTTGAACCTGCGGGCTCAGCAGTCCACTGGCCTCAGCCTCCCAAAATGCTGGGATGACAGGTTGAGCCACGGAAGATGCATCATTTGACATTTGCAGAAGCCCAGGGATGCGCCGCAATTGGGTAGCATCCCTCCAAAAATCTCGTTAGCAATGATGCTGGCTCAGCTCATACAGCAAGGAGAGGATCATTTCACTCTGTATCCACATATTTGCGGAGTCGAGAGTTTTGAAATGTTGAGGTCCCAAAACAGAGGAGAGAAGCTTTCTGGACATTAAATTGACAGCTCTAACGTTCTTTTGTTTTCTCTAACGCAAGTCAGTTTTCCAGAATGACTAGGTGCAACCCAAATACTTCCCATTTTTTGGTTTTTTCTTTATTGTTCCTGATGGTAACTATTTTACACTCAACCAATGAACCCTTCCTATTGTGAAAAAGGACTCAACATTTATAAGGAATAGAGGATAAACAGAAGAGGCTAAAAGGAAGCGTCCTATCATAGTAGCGTTGGTGAGAATGGGAGGAATCAGAACTCAGAACCCTTGTGCACTGATGGTGGGAAGGTGATTGGAAAACAACCTGGCAGTTCCTCAAAATGTTAAACATAGGGTGACCCTATGACCCATGCTTAGACATATGACAAAGAGGAATAAAAACACAAATCCCCACAAAAACTTAGACCCTGAATGGTCATAGTAGGCAAAAGCAGAAAAAACCTAAATGTCCACCAAGTAATGAATGGCTCAACTGTGATCTATCTATCCAGGCAATAGAATGTTACTTAGCCATGAAACGAAATCAAGTTCTGATATATGTGACAACATGGATGCAGCTCGAACGTGACATTTATTTATTTATTTTTAAGCTGGGGTCTCACTCTGTCACCCAGGCTGAAGTGCAGTGGCATGATCACAGCTCACCACAGCCTCGACCTCCTGGGCTCAGGCAATCCTTCCACCTCAGCCTCCCGAGTCGCTGGGACTATAGGCACGTACCACCATGCCAGCTAATTTTTTTTTTTTAACTTTTTGTAGAGATGAGTGCTTGCTAGGTTGCCTAGGCAGGTCTCAAACTCCTGGGCTCAAGCAGTCCTCCCACCTCGGCCTCCCAGAGTGCTGGGAATACGGGTATGGGCCAATGTGCTTGGCCCGTGTTATGTTCAGTGAAAAATGTCAATTATAAAAGACCACATATTGTATGATTCTATTTATATGAAATGTGTGGGACAGACAAATATAGAGTGAGAGAAAACAAATCAGTGTTTGCCCAGGCCAGGAGATGGGCTGAGTATATCGAGGTATGATGGTTAACAGATTCAGGATTTCTTTTCGTTTGATGAAAATGTTCTATCATCGATTATGGTGATGGTTGTACAGTATTTGAATTATGCTTCAATATTAATGGTAAGCATAAACATCTTGCTTCCAGTAAGGCACTGACCCTAGGCTCTGGTGCACATCCTTGCTATTTTCTGCTACTGGAGTCTTTGGTGCTAGAGAAATTCTATAAATATAACAAAGGTCTGGAGACATTCAAATAGGGGTCTAGACAACACCTCCAAGTACATTACCCCCCTTCCTCCATTAAGTAAATATTTTTCGAGATCCTACAACATGCCAGACACTGGTCTTAGGACTAAGGAAATAGTTAATAAACAAAATAGGCCTCCTGAAAGCCCCTGTCACTGCATTCCCGAAGTTGACATTCTATGGGGGAGTTACACAATGAACAGTTAAGTAGATACACACATAGGGTGTTAGGTGGGATGAACTGTGGCTGGGGAAGGAAGGAGGGAACGGGCAGAGGCCTCTGAGAAACAATCATCATGTCTGGGTGAGGAGTCTGGGAGGTGAGCTTGGCTGGCAGGTGGGGTTTGGCTACCTGTAGACTCAAGGCTTCTCCCCCTCTTTGAGGCAGGTGGGACTTGACCTCCTGTAGGCCCAAGATCTCTCCCCTCTTCTCTGGGGCAGGTGGAGCTTGGCCACCGGTAGACCCCAGACCTCCCTTATCCTTGGGACAGGTGGGGCTTGGCCACCTATAGACCCAAGGCTTCTCTCCCTCTCTGGGACAGGTGGGGCTTGACCACCTGCAGGCCCGATGCCTCTCTCCCTCCCTGGGACACCTTTGCATTCTGGAAAGGAGACACAGGGTCAACACAAAAGCCCTACCAGTCGCTCAGCGGTGGCCTCTGTTCTCAGCCTCTGTTGTCTAAAGCTGGGGTGTGTGTTGGCTCCGTTTCCTCTTTGCTAGGGCTACCAGCAGAGCACACTGTGGTGTCCGTGAAACATTTTACAAAGTTTCTCAGAATATACGTACTTGAGGACAAGACGGAAAAGTATATACCCTTACCATAGATAGCTTTATAACTTGTGAAATAACCGCACACAAAGAATATCTCAATTAATGTTAAGTGATGAGTAATATATCCAATAATCTGGTGATGAGTACTGACAGTAATCATTTTGTCAACAGTATAGTAATTAATATAATTAATTAAATAAATGTGATGTCAGTCATCAGTGACATTCAATATTAGTGACAATAATAACAGTTGTAGTCTAATAAGAGCTTCGCTGGTCTCTGGTTGTATACCACGAGACCTTGTACTTGGTGATATACTGATACATATTTGTATTATCCCTCGGCCAAATTTATAAAATCAATTTGCACTTATTTACTTAAAAAAAAGAAAATAGGGTAGACCCAAGGCTTCTCCCCCTCTTTGGGGCAGGTGGGACTTGACCTCCTGTAGGCCCAAGATCTCTCCCCTCTTCTCTGGGGCAGGTAGAGCTTGGCCACCAGTAGACCCCGCTCTGTTTCCCAGGCTGGAGTACGATAGCTGATCATAGGTCACTGCAGACTCAAATTCCTGAGCTCAAGCTATCTTCCTGCCTCATCTTCCCAAGTAGCTAGGACTACAGACGTGTGCCACCACACCTGGCAAATTTTGAAATTATTTTTGTAGCCATGGGGCCTCACTATGTTGGCCAGGCTGGTCTTGAACTCCTGGCCTCTAGCAATCCTCCTGCCTCAGTTTCCCAGAGTACTGGGATTACAGGCTGGGATTACAAACCACAGTGCCAGGGCTTGAAATCAAATTTCTTTTTTTTTTTTTTTGAGTTGGAGTCTCACTCTGTCACCCAGACTGGAGTGCAGTGGCCGCTCCCGGCCATCACAGCCTCGACCTGCTGGGCTCCGGCGATCCTTCCGCCTTAGCCTTCCAAGTAGCTGGAACTACAGGCGTGCGCTACCACGCCCGGCTAATTTTTTGATTTATTGTGGAGATGAGGTCTCGCCAAGTTGCCCAGGCGGGTCTCGAACCCGCGGGCTCAGGCAATCCACTCACCTCAGCCTCCC
>CAUYQG010142719.1:0-29279 GCA_963574415.1 Tarsius wallacei
GGGGCACACCTCATCAACAAGGGTACCTGCATAATCAACGTTTGTATACCTAACCCTGAATTGTACCCCACATCTTTATGATAAAAAAAGAAAAATAATAATATTAAATTATGTGTTTCTTAAAAATGAAACTGTGTTTAATGATAACTTTTAATGAATTCATTCTTGCTCATTAGAACACTCATTTATCTTTCTACTTCAATTTGTAAATGAAAATTTGTGTGAATAATGTCTATTTCTGGAGGGTGGAATTTTCAGTTAATTTTTGCTTTCTTTTTGGCAATATTGTTTATTTTTAAAAATTATGTGTATATTGATCTTATAAAAAATAATACATGTTTTTTAAAAAAATTACTTCAATAAGTTAGATTTGTCAGCCCATAGAATGAAGGGTCAAAAGAATATCTGTAAATTTCTGCTTTTAGTTGCAAAAAATATAGAGTTAGCTCATAAATGGCACTCTCAGAACTAAGTTATGATTTCTGCTTCCATATTCAGTGTCAGCTTTCGCCCATAACATGCTATCATCAAGGATGCTTGCAAGGCCTTGACTAGAGTCCTGAATTTTCCTTAAGGCAGAAATAAATTTACATGTATGAGTTTATTCTTTTTCAAAATTATAAATATTATGAATAGTATCATTATTGTAAAGCCATACTTTTATTTCAAACATATAGAGAAAATAAAAATAACATAATGAATACCCATGTATTTGCCACTTATAAAATCTTATCACTTTGCCTTATTTGCTTTGGATCATCTTTTCTTACAAAATACACCCCCCCCACACACACACACTACACACACACACAATAGATATCATTGCAGATTCTTTTGAGCCCCTTCCTTAACCTACTCACCTATCTTGCTCCTCAGAATTAGATGCTATTCGTTGTGCTTCAACTAAGTTTTGGTAGTAATCACACCCATATGGTATTGTAGTAGTTTTTCAAAGCTGCTAGGTTACATTGAAATTGTTTGATACCTTCCCATTCCTAGTAAAAAAAGTGTTTTGTCAATTTATCTAATGTAGCTGTGGCTTGTGACGTATGGTAGTGTCTGTTGTAAGCAAGAAAATACTAGAGAGATTAATATCAGAGATAACCTTGAAAAACTCCACTGTTTTTATTAAAATTCAAAATTTCCCATTAAGTATTAATAGCATTCATTCCTGTTTGCAGTAAGCATGAAAACAATGAATTTCATTTGAGGAGGAAATGTACTAGAAGCTATTTACAGTTTTTAACTGTACTATAGAACTATATCACTTTTAGTTTTGAACAAAGGAATTCAACTCATAGAAATAAAGCAGGTGGTAACATGTGTCTTGGTTAACAATATATGAAAAATAAAACTGGGCAGAAATGACAGCTTTATTGACACTTAATGGCACTAGGCCAGAAATGGCCTAAATACGTTAAAATTTGTTTTTGGTTAGAAGAGCATTATCTCAAGCCTGATGACTTTCCAATTAGTTTTAAACCAAGGAGGTCTAAAGAATTTAGAGAATTATGTAAGCATGAAAGGACCAAATAATCAAAAATCTGCCTTTGATCGATTAGGATCAGACTAGTGCCCATTAAGATTTAAAATTGGTAGTTCAAGAGGGTGCTTCACAGTCTGAAACATTCTCCAACCAACGTACATACATAAAGTGAGTGAAGTAAAGAAATCCATCAAAAGGTCTACAAAATGAGTGATCAGAGAGAGGCGGAGTGAAATTCAAGGCACGCAGCATCATTTGATGGAGAAAATAAACAAGAGCCTGACTCTCCCTGTAACAAAGATTAGGAATATATGGGGAGAAAATGCCAAGCTTCTGAGTTATAGAAGATTGACTGGTAGCTAAATCAGAAAAGGAAGATGAACAATACGAGCTCTGTAACTTGTATTTATATGCTGTCTTCCTCTGAGAAGTTCATAGTACTTTATGGATAATATCTAATTAAACTTTACAATGTGCCTGGAAGTGAGAAATCAAGTATTATTGCCCCTGCTATACAGATAGAAAACTGTGTTACTCTGGGACTTGGCTCATGCTGTTAGTGGTACATTAGAAAGGGCCTTTAAATCTTTTTTCTGTATCAATGCTGTATCCATTGTCCGTCCTTTCTGAAAACATCAAGAATTCTAATGACGTTGTAAGATAGTAAGAGATTGGATGAATCATTATTTCCATCTACTGAATGCTTCTCCTCAAATAGGTGGCTTCCCTTTCAATGTAGGAAACACAAATTCTAAAAATAACAACGCAATGTAGGGAAAGAATTCCCATTTCACAGAGAAAAAAACTGAGGCTCAGAGAATGAGGAATCATCCACCTTTACCCAATAAGTAGCAGAACCAGGAATGAACTAGCTGTTTTCCACTCTAAAACTCATGCTGCCTTAATACAGCATGGGATGAGATTTTTAGCCTTTGCACCCTAAGTTTGGAAATACTGGGGAGAGTTAAAATGCATGGAGTAAGCATCCTCTTAAACAGCCTTAGAAAGCTCTCTATTATTTGGCACTTAGACATCTCTCTCTCCTGCCACATCTCTGAATACTTTCTACCTTCCACCCCAGCAAAACTGGGTGACTTCCAGCTCTTCATTGCACTGCATAGTCTAGTTTCCACACCTGGAAACCCAAATTTTCTTTCTTCTTCAACAATCCACTCACCCTTTCATCAGGCTGAGTTACTCATTATCCCTCATCTTTTTTTTTTTTTTTTTTTTTGAGTTGGAGTCTCACTCTGTTGCCCAGACTGGGGTGCAGTGGCCGCTCCCAGCCACTGCAGCCTCGACCTGCTGGGCTCTGGCGATCCTTCCGCCTCAGCCTTCCGAGTAGCTGGAACTACAGGCGCGTGCTACCACGCCTGGCTAATTTTTTGATTTATTGTAGAGATGAGAGCTCACCAAGTTGCCCAGGCGGGTCTCGAACCCGCGGGCTCAGGCAATGCAGTCACCTCAGCCTCCCAAGGCGCGGGATTACAGGCTGAGCCACCAAGCCCGGTTTATCCCTGATTCTTACCTAAGAAGTCACTCCTCCTTGGATAAATTTTTGGATTCCCCAGATTAGGATAGAAATCCTTTCCATGTTTCTATGGAGCTTTATAGCATGTTCTACTCTGTGTTTGTAATTGCTTTTTACTTGTAAACTCCACTTCAGAATGACCACAGCTGAAACCTCAGCATGTGACCCAGGGTTTGGCAAAAGTAGGTGTCCAGAAAATGTGTGTTAAATGAATGACTCCCGAGCCTTCAATTAGTTACATTATCCACCCCCACCCCCAAGCTGCCCTAGAGTCTCATCTCTTTTCCTGGAATCAGCTGACCTTGATAGCCTATTCTCTGTGAGCCTAAGAAGTCTGGGGACCATCTTGGTTTCTTCACACTAAAAAATAGAAATACCAGGTTTCTGTCAGGGACTACCCTGATCACATAGGAAGGCCAGGCTATCTGTGGGGATCCTTTGTACCTGGATTTTTGGATGCCCCATTAGACCATCTCCTACCTCTGGTCACTCCAACCCTGAGCACTGAATGAATCTGCCCAGCACCACCACTCAGGTTGTCTGAATGGCTCCTAATTGGAACAATTCACATTCTTCTCGATTTGTTATCAGACATTCTTTTGCATGATTTATTAGGAGTCAAACTTACACACTCTCTACTAAGCTGTTCATTGTACCCCACCCCTGACTGAAGACCTCCATGTTACCTGGAATGGTAGAACTTTATCTCCCATTTTTGCTCCCACTCTTCTCTCATTTCTAGGCTGTTGTTTCTGCCCTAATTTTACTGTTTCTTCTGGCAGGCTTCCTACTAAAGATACTTTCTGTGTTATCTCCTTCTTATGAAAGCCCCAGCTACCACAACCCAGTCCCTCTCCTTCCAAATACACCCTACATAGCAGGTTCTTTTCTGTTCTTAGCATCCACTGGGAGCAGGGGTAGGATTAATCTATCCAGTATTTGGGAGTCAAGGCCAACAGTTTCCTTTGACTAAACAGCCTGAACAGAATGTATGGCAACCAATGTTACCACAGGTGTGCATGTATATGTGTGGGTACACACACACACACACACACACACACACACACACACACACACACACGTGTGGTTGTGAATATATATATCATGAAATCCAGGGCCAAGAGAATAAACTGAACAATGGATCATAACCTCCTTTCTTCCTTATTTTTCTTTTTTGAGTCATTTCATTCTGTTTCCCAGGCTGGAGTACAGTGACATCATGATCACAGCTCACCTCAGCCTCCAACTCTTGCACTCCTTCTGCGTCAACCTCTGATTGGCTGGCACTCTAGACATGTGCCAACATGCTTGAGTAATTTTCTTATTTTTTGTGGAGATGAAGTCTCACTACATTGCCTAGGCTGGTCTTGAACTCCTGTGCTCAAGTGATCCCTCTGCTCTGCCTCCCAAAATACCCCCTTTCTTGACTATTTTGATTGTCATTTCCTAGTAACCAGAACAGACAAAGCTAACTAGCATTTTTATTTGGGGGAAAAGAAAATCCCTAAGAACTCAGCGGTCACAGTCTTAATAAAGTATATTTAACAACATGTAGTTTTTACATAATGTATTGGCATTATTCATAAGCGAAGAAAGGCTACAAAAGCAGTGGTGAAAGGAAATGAATATTTTAAAAGAAGCTTTTCCTAACATATAAAGTAAAATCATGACTGTTAAAACTTTTTATTGTGTATATATTTTTTAATTTTAGAGACGGCATTATTCCCTTTTAATAACTACATTAATCTATTCCTTCACGAGTAATTTACTAAATCCCTACTACGTGTTTGAAATATCTTTCATGCTATATAAATGTCAAATCCTTAAAGAATTAAGTGAATCCAAACATTTATAAAACTCTCCTTTGTAGAGCAAAATTCTTATCCAAATTGTCAAATGGTTACAAGTTATGCTGCTTTTATTTTTCCATCCTCTCATTTAAATATTCTCGGTTGCCCAAATTGTCACATTTTTTGCAATCATCTACAACATTCTCTTCTTTCTCTTTCATTACTTACCACCCCACTGCAAGATGCTAACACATGTATTGAAGGATTACTTTTGATGTCAGAAATCATTCTTCTACCAGGTGGAATGAGGTGGGGATAGCAAGTGTTCTTCCAACATGTGGGGGAAAGGATTTATCTTAGATAATCCAGAAACAGATAATCATCAAAGGCCCTTCACAGAAGCATAAACCAGCTTCAAAATTGCCCTATGCAAAATAACAGCCTTCTGAAAACAGGAGTTGAGTTTTGTGTTGCAAATTGCTGAAGCATGTAGAAAGAGCTTAGAGTTCGACCAGCTCTGCAGAGCCCAGAGAGAACGGAATGGCTTTTCTTCCGTATAGGATTGGTTGGAAACCAAATCCAAGGTGATTTTATAGCCTTTCAGTGCTCATAAGCCCTTTCATTCTATCCCTGCTTATGGTCCTCCTCACCGAGACCATAATGCACAGGGGAGACCTGCCAAGACACTTCAACTCATCTATTCCATTTGTGCCTGCTGACAGGAACCCATTTGGTTGTCAGTTGTCACTTCTACATGGAGGAGGAGCCCACGACTTTAGGATATTAGACAGCACGAGGAGATGAGAACAGACTAGAGCTAGAAAGATCTGGGATCAAAGCGATACAACTTTTAACTGCCAGAGATGACATACTTTTTATGAGACTTGGTTTCCTTTTACACAAAACGGAGAGACAATAACAACGCATCTCACAGATTGCTATGGGGATTGAGGTCAGCGCATGCTCTTTGTTCAAATCTTGCCAGCTGTCACCTTTGCATTGGTTTCTCTAAAATGGAGCCAATAATGATCCCTCTTCCCAGAGTTATCATGAGTGTTAAATGAGTTATTGTGTGTTAAGTGCTTAGAATAGCACCTGGCCCATAATAAACTTCCATAAATATCATTCTTATTGTGTGTGGCAGCAGTGTATGTAAAACCTCTCACACAGGGTCTGCCACGTACAGTGTCAGCATATGTTAGTATCATCCTACTCCTCCTCTATTTTGGGAAAACACTTTTATTTTAGGTAGGTTTTCTTGTTTTTAAAACTGCAAGGAACCTAGCCTATTGTAGAACTTATGTTGTGTCTTCATGGAGTGACCTGACTAATTTGGAAAGATAAGTGAGTTCCAATTTGGTTCATGGCACCTGCATCTCATTGAACCCAGCCCATCTGAGTCAGAACACTTATTAACCCTCAAAGTACTCAAGCATCTAATTTTGCTTTGAATCAGTAGCTGTGGTTTTTGCTATTTATGGGCTGTTGATGGCAAATTGAACTATAAAGACAGTCACCTCTACACTAGGGCCACAAGGAACTGAATGTCTAAAAATATCTCCATAAGCTCTGTCAAAATGGCCCCAATTCTAATCATTTAGAACCACAGCATTGGGTTAACAAGAAGATATGTTAGCTGGAATAGGTCAGAGAGTGAGCACTCATAAAAATGTCAGCAACCTTTGGCAAAGTTCCTTTCTTAGAAAGAATGGCTGTCCCTTGACCCCTAAGGAATGGAATACAGGACAGCGAGATTTTGATAAGAAGGGGAGATCCATGTATTGGTCAGGAAGGGCATACTTAGGTGGAATATTGAATCACTAGTGGTGGGTAGAGGAGCATAAAGGGCCCGTTGGTAATGGAGAACACCAAAGACAGGCTGGAAGACATCACTAAAGCCAACCTGTGAAGCCCCACTGTGCCTCAGTTCAGCCCTGTTAGTCATGGAAATCATAGATAGAATCTGTTCTACTGAAACTGGCTAACATGTAATTCTACAACCTGGTCTCAGTAAGAGAACGCAGAAGATGTAGCCACTCTTGACAAACCCAGATCCTCTCTCCTCCTGGTTTTACTTACCCATGTGTGATTCTACTGACCATTCAATGGTTTTTACTTAGCCTAAGGTTAGCTATTTTGGGAAGAGGCCAGGGAAAGCAAAAGAAGGAGAGAAAACAAAGCTAATTAAGTTGGCCTAGATTGGTTTGGGGTTTCATCATCTCCTTCTATCCCTTCTGTCTTCATAAGAATAAAGTCTGAATGTTAGGAATGCTACTTGGGCCAGACTTAAGCAGAGGCAATGTCGGCAGTTGTCTAACACTCATTGTTCTATGTTCTACCCACATTTGATGGGGCTTTGACCACATTTCAGGCACTTGATGATATACTTTCACAAACCTCATTTTGTTTCATCCTCACAAAAGACCTGAGGCTGGCCAAAAGTGAACTGACTTCCCTAAGATTGCAGAGATGCTACATAATCATTCCAAAAGATGGAAGTGTGGCAATGCATGAAGAGCTGCCTGACCACAAAGGCCTTGATCGTTCTTTTAAAGTTGCAGGTGAGACCATTTTCTGGGAATGAGGAGTGAATTTTGGAGAGAAATTGAGGGTTTGAAAAATTGAAAACATTTGAAAAAATTGTTGTGAGGGTTGTACCACTATGAAATAAGACATTAAACAATGAGGACTTAAGTTAGAGAACAGAGTTTCTGCACAATCGTGGGAGTTGAGACATTAGTTGGTACAGAACTAAAGATTGAGGATTTATACAGAAGCATGATGTTATGGTCTGAATTGTGTTCATATGCTAAAGTCCTAACCCTCAGTGTGACTGTATTTGGAGACAGGGCCTATAAGAAAGTAATTAGAATTAAATGAGGTTATAAGGGTGGGACTCTCATCCAATATGACTAGTGCTCAGAAAAGGAAGAGATACCAGAGTTCTCACTCTACCATGAGAGAACACAGTAAGAAGGCAGCTGTCTGCAAGCCAGAAGGAAAGCACTTTCTGGAAACTGAATCAGCTGGCACCTTGGTCTTGAACTTCCAGAACTACGAGAAATTAATTTCTACTGTGTAAGCTGTCCAGTCTGTGGTATTTTTGTCATAGCAGCCCAAGCAGACTGAGACACATGGGGTCAAAGTAGGCTTTGTAAAGAAAAAAAATCAGATAATTTTCAAGGAATTGGATGTTCTTCAAATATGTGAGAATGAACAAAACAGAAGTTAAGGAGGTAGTGGTTAGAGAAGTAGAGTGCATTTTGAGCAGATACTTAATTCTGGGTTTAGCTTTATCAGTGAGTAACTCTGCACAGTAACTGGAGTTGAGGAGGACAACAAACTGAGACTTGAGAATGTCAGCTGAAACAGCAGCATAGATACATTGAAATTGCTGAGAATAATGAGAAAAGAATAAAAACAAGTGAGAAACTAAAGCTATTGCCTCATGGCCATTACCTCGCTAATCTATGGTGTGTCCATGTGCTCTTTGAACTATGGCCAGGCCATGTTTTCTTAAGCTTTGGCTCCCTCCCCTACCTTAGGGAGGTGAATCTCCTTTTTCTCTCTCTCTCTTTCTAATTTAATTTTTAAATAAACTATATTTTCTAATAAAAAAGATATTGCCTCATTTATATCTTATATATCACTAGTTCTAAGAAATGTATATTGTTTTCTTCAAGAAAAGATCTTATGATTTATTTAATTTTGGAATTCTATATTGTTGATTATTTAGACAACCACAGCCAAATATCTTCCTATCAAATTAGATTGTGTCTAATTTTCCATGTGTTTGAAGAGAATAGAACTTGGCTTTATTTAAAGAACTACTTTGGTGGGTAGACATAATGTCTTAATTATCTATTATGAACTAAAGGCCTGCTTACCTACCTGTTATAAATGAAAGCTTCTCGTTTATATCTTCTTATATTTTGAGATTGAGGGTTAATGGATAGGATTTTTTTTTCTTTTTTTCTCCTTACCAGGAACCAAGTGGCTCTTCTTCATTATAATTCAATGACAAAGTTAAAGATACTCACTTAAAAATCATGTAGATTTGTATTAGTAAGCTAATATTTATTTTTAAAAACACATGAAGACTAGAAGGAGTCACATGAAAATATTAATAAGAGGGTGGAAATAGTGAACATTAAGCTTTATATTTCTTGAAAACTTTTCAGAGTTGTTTTGTATTCTCTACAGTGGCAATGTGTTATTCTTATTTTTAAAAAATTATGCATAATACGGAAAGTGTCAAAAAATGTACACACATTTAAGTATGACATTTGCTCAAAGATAGCATTTATCAAATGAATGCTAGTGTCATCATGCAACAGGAAGGACAGTCAAAGAAAACGGTGGAAGCACAGTTGAGCGAATTTCATACAACACATTGCTACCATAATTAATTCAACTTTGAAAAGTAATACATAGATAATGTCTCTTAAAATGTGTATACATTTTTTTTGGCACCCTGTATATGTAACTAAGTAAATAAAATAAATTTTAAATTTCTGTCCAGATTCATGATGTCTTGCAAATGGTGCCATCAATAATTGAGATATTGCTCAAAGAAGAGGAATTGGATCCCATTTTGAGCACTTGCTGGATTAATAACTGCTTCTTCAGGGCAAGATTGTCTATGTGCATAGTAGCCAATAAATCTGTTGTCACTTGGTGTATAATGCCTTATTCAGAGACAGAATGATACACCCTCACAAGAAGATGAACTACCTAAGATATGTACCTCTCACACAAAGATAATGTATCATCTCCCTCACTTAAGCACTGGTTCAAATCTACTAAATTAAGTAATTAGTACTATAGTTAAAACAAGTGTTACCTGGTATTGTGGGTTGAATTGTGTCCCAGAAAAAGATATGTTAAAATTCTTACTCTCGGTTCTGGCAAATGTGATCTTATTGTCTTTGCAGATATAGTCCAGTTAAGAGCAGGTCATTTATATGAGTATTAATCCAATATGATTAGTGTTTTTATTAGATGAGAAGAAGAGACAAAATGACACAGACACATGGAGGGAGAAGGCAGTGCATGAAGAAGACAGAGATTGAGGTGGCACAGCAGCAAGCCAAGGAATGCCAAGGACAGCTGGCACACATCCTAAGCTAGGAAGAGACCAGGAAGGTTTCTCTCCCACAGGTTTCAGAGGGAGCATGGCCCTGCCAACACCGTGACTTTGGACTTCCCCTCTCCAGAACTGTGAGACAATTAATCTCTGTTGTTTTAAGCTATCCAGTTTGTAATGCTTTGTTATAGCAGCCCTAGGAAATTAATGCATTGCAAAACTACAATTGCTTGTTTAGAACTATAAATATACATTTAATAAAAATTGTTTTATAGCTCTGTTCAAAACTTTGATTCGCACAAAGGTATCTAAGTGAGCGGGGAGTCTGTTATAGATGCTACTGGTGTTGCTGTACGTTTCTACGTAGACTTAAATATTCAAAGCAAAATAGGACAAATACAAACTCTAGGTACAAAAGGCTGTCAACCAAGAAGAGGCCCTGAATCAAAGAAAACTTCCTAAATTAATAGAAAACTTCCTAAATTAAAGTCATGTGGCCAAGTTAGATGAATGGAAAAGGACAAATTCATGGCAAAAGAAAACTAAAATAGTCTGGAAAAACACCTCAGGAGGTAGGCGAGGAAGAGTTTGATCACAGGCAGCTGTTCTGGTGGCAAAGGATTTTCAGTTACAGCCCCGACTAAGATGGCAATCAGGTTTCATCTTCAGCACGATTCCTTTACAATGGCTTGTTGCTGCCAGGAGCACTGTGTGGAGCAGGAGTATGTGACTGATTTTAGGACTAGAAAAAAACAGTGTTGGGATTGATTATTAATGTCTGCCATGGATACAGGTAGGGGAAATGGTGATAAGAGATACAATATATTTGAACTCTGTTATGAGAGTTTATAACTAGCAGCTAAATAATCACAGACCACTGGCAGAAGTTGGAACCATTCAAGCCTGGGGCCTTTTAACAACTATACTATAGTAAGTAAGAGAAATAGTTAAACACCATTTCTTGAGTGTGTTAAAGGAAATGAAAAATTTAAAGATAATTCCTTAGGGCTTCCTTGGTATTTGAGCTTATTTAGATTCTGATCATTTTTTTTTAAACATGAAGGGCAATAGACTAACGTTAATAATTGTTGGCATTTGCTGTTTTAATAACCATGTTTTTTTTTCAGTAACAATCATGTAGAGTGAAAACCTTGCTACATTATTTTTGAAGTAGTTAACCATGATTAGGGGATGCCAGACTATTTGGAGTACAAGGCTGTGGCTTGCTCAGCATCATTTACCTGATGGCAGTGTATCCACATTTTGATTGTGATACTGAGAAGGAGGAAGAAATAAAACAGTCTCTTGAATGGAGTTTTGTAAATCTAAGCCCGAACATGGAAGACTTAGTGAGAATGAATTCCAAAATGCCAACACAACTGGTGTTTAAAAGGACACTTATAGATTGATCGTAGGTTAACATGAAGGTATAGTCTCTCATTTTTTGAACTTGGCACAGAGACATATTTGTGTTGGTGACTGATGATAAAAGTGTGCTCTAGGGTTGGGACACTTCCCAATTCCCTTCTACTCCATTGTTCTCTTTTTTAATGTGTCAAACTTGAGAGCAGCTTTTTCAGGGGAATCAAAAAGACTATTTGGATGCCAAAGAGCTTTAGCTTGTGTCAGGTACTTATAGGAATGGATGGAAAAAGCCAAGTTACCCAAGGCATGGAGGCATTGGTAAGTGTTTGGAATTTCAACTCCTCCTACTTTAGGGAGGACATCCCTAGTCCTAAATAGTTATCACCAGAAAATCCCAGAAAACTCTTGGAAACATTTTGGGAAAGTTTTTAGTAGCTTGTATTTCTATTAAAAGATATGTGCTCTTTTCTGCCGGGCTTATCTCTGTGGAAAGGTTATAATTTTCGTTCCATTGGTATGTGACTAGGCACTGTGACTCGTTTTGGCCAATGGTATGTGAATGAAAGTGACGTGACGTTTCTGAGCAGAGGCTCTAAGAGCCATCATTGGTTTTGCCACCTCCTCTTTCCCTCTTCCTTGAGACTAATATGTCCCAGATGGAGGCTTCTTCTTCAGAATTTGCTCCCAAATAAAGAAGGCATGAAGTAGGGCTGCAGCCAATAGGTGATGTGAATGAGAAATTAATGTTTGTTTCCCTAAGCTATTGAAATTTGGGGTTTGTTTGAAGCACAACCTAGAAAAGCTGACTATGAGATCATTCCAAAGAGACACATACCAGCTAAGTTAGTTCTGACCTATCCCCACTAGAAGAACGCAATAACAGGAATTTAGGTAGAACCAAAGGGCTAAAAGTCTACACCTGAAAATTAGGTCCTCAATTGGTAACTCCAAGGATGAACACACTGGGACAGCAATTTTAATTTAAGCAATTTCAGACAAGAGAAGAAGCCAGTGAGGAAAAAGGACCAAGGACATAATTGCTACTACTATTATTGAAAGATCAATACTGGACTGATATGTGGGATGTGTGTGGGGGGGGGGGAGGGAGAGAGAGAGAGAGAGAGAGAGAGACATAAGATAGATATTGTGTGAGTGGGTCACAAGAGAATTTAAGATTGGTTGGTCTAACTTCCTCTTTCTCCCAGAGAGACTGGAGTTTGTGTCTAGTCCTCCAATTGGGTGATGAAAGGGGTAGTGGTTCCACCTAAAGGATGAAGGAATCCACTTATTAGAAGACTATAAATGGGGGCCAAGGAAGAAATACTTATACTTTCTCATAGGTGATATAAGGAGAGAGATGATCCACAGGAGAAGTGTGGGTCAAGGTAAGTATTTAGTGAGAAGCAAGGACCAGACAGGAACCCAATCTCTGGGAAATTGGTATACCAAGGTTAGAGTGGCAGGGGAGCAAGCTAGATCAGTGCTGAAGCAGAGAGGTTGCAACTTTGTTTCCCTCTAAGAAACTGCTTTGAGGCGGAAGTGGGTCAGAAGCTGCAGACAGAGTTTAAGTGGTTCTATCTGTGTAAGTTATAGGGTGAAATTACCACGTTCTGATGTTATGTGATAGGATGAAGGAGCAGGCCAGTGATTATCTCCTTTTAGCACATGTAATGAATCAAACTAGGCTAAAAAAACCTCTTTTTCTCTAACTTCAGATAACCTTCTCAAAGCTGTGGGAATTCTCAGTGCATAATGCAAGATGGCTGGTGGAGACAATTGTTTTCTTTAGTTTACAGGTTTCTAGAGCTAAATAATATGGCTTGATGTGTTCTCATCAAAGGAAGGATCAGAGCTTTTGTAGCATATAATTTTTCTTCCTTTGTATTTCAGCATCAATAGGGCTTTACTACTGGGCTAATTTGCACTGAAGTTGCCTTAAATTCTTATACAATGAATCAATCACGTTCAAAGAAAATGGTGTGGCAAAGATTGCTATTTATCCCAATATTCATTTTCCTCTTCATCTTATTGTAAACAAATTTCCAATTTTTAGTTAGGTACACAATCACCAAAGACAAATACTACATTTTCTGGACTTTCTTAGGTCTGGCCAACAGAATGCTGTGAATGGAAAGTGTGCAAATTCATACAAAGGGGCATTTATTTCCCTTTTCCCTTCCCCACTTTTTGCTAGCTGGACTGTGGACAATGTGATGAGATATCTTGAATCATGCAGTTGAGGACAACACTCTAGGGATGGTGAAGAAACAAAATTGAATAGCAGAATCCATAGCCTAGCTGATAAAAATGGTAAATAAGTCTTTTAGAGAGAAGGAGATGGAGCATGATGCTGGATGAATTAAAAAGTTATAACTGATGTTGGAAAATATGTATACCAAGAGAAGAGATATACAACTGGGAATTTAGTCTTCTGTTTTTCAGAGGAGTGAACAGAAGGTAGGAGGTTAAAGGGAAGAGAAAGAGTATGTTTCATTCTATTGACTTCTTTCTGCCACAACCAGACTCCTTTCCTGAGCATCATTACAGAGCCAGGATCTGCACTTTTAGGGAATGTAGACTCTGGGTCTCCTTACCAAGCTTCCCATTTCTTTACATTGATTGGAGCCTGTGTTGCTCACTCAGACTTCTCCAATTCTTTGTTTCAATTGCCCCCATCACAAGAAAACATGATTGATCCAGTGCATACTGCTCTGCTTATTTTTCCTCTTCTAATTACCTGTCATGTGTTAGCTTAATCTCCCACAAACAAGTCTTCGCTGATTAAGTCTTGACTCCTGAGACATGCTCTCATAGTAAACTCTACTTACCCTTTCAGGGCTTGTTTCATTAGTCTGAATTCTCCAGGGGCTAGACACTCTGAGGCACATAGGCTGGGTCTATCTTGCTGTCTACTGAATTCCTAGTACCTAGAGTGGTACTTGCATATTTGTGAACATTGGAAGAATGAATAAGTGGATACATCAGATAACTGGTTGTGCAGGAGGTGAAGTCTAATCTACTTATGGGTTCTTCCTGAAGTCCAGTGTTCTTATGTTCTATCTGAGCTGCCCAAGACATTATTCTGCCATGCCCTATGTGAGAGTAATCTACTGAAAACAAGTTTTAAGCCCATCTTCCTTCTGGCCTTCCCATAAAGAACTTAATGTATTTCATTTTTTACTCTCTCAGACACTTAATTTATATCAATATAATAATAGTTATAAAAGGCAATTTAGGTGCTGCTAGGCTTATATGATAATCGTTAGATTGCTTCTTCAACTTTTATTTTTTAAAAGTCTTTAAATAGTCAAAAATGTACATAGACATTTCTCGTATACAAATGATGTTTTGAAATATGTATACATTGTAGATTGGCTAAATCAAGCTAGTTAATATATGTATTACCTCACATACTTATATTTTTTATGGTCAATTTAAACTTTTTAATGAAAAGCTTGAGAGTGAAACAAATGATCTAAAAATGGTCTAGATTTAAATATATATATTACTCTTATTAGTAGAAGTGAGTAGCACTATTATCTTTCCTTTCATTTTCATTTTCCAAAGATTCTAGAAATAGAACTTTCAATATTTTCACACTAAGGGGCTATTTTTATTCTTTCCAGAAGCATTGAGGAAGGCAAGATTTGAAATGACTCTAGCTTCTCCTCCCAGGCTCTGATGAACTCTTTTGTTTGTTTTGGCAAGTTTGCAAGTGGCAGGCACCACTTCTGAGCTTAGCTTATAAAATCTTGCTTGGGGGCTCACTCCTCAGACCCTTTCCCTTCCAGCAGTCTGGAATGGTGACTATACTCTCCTACCCCGAAAGTGACCTTAGAAGCCATGTGTTGAATATAGCAGAGTCACCATCAATCTGAATCTCTTAATAACTTTGTAAGGTAGAACAGCTATTCCCTTTCCAACTCTGGAAATGTTGGAAGAAAATTCTCCATGAGTCTTCCTGTTTCTACAGACCTTTCAAGCAGAGGCACTGACAGCTTTTGTTCTGGACTATACATTTTTATATTTTATGAATTAATCTTTTTATTTTTGAGGCAATTGTAGATTCACACATGCACAAATAATATAGAGAGATCACATATATCGTTTACTCAGTTTTCCCCAATGGCAACATTTTAACCGGGATATTGGCATTGATGTAAACTATCAATCTTAGATTTTCTGAATTTTACTTGTACTCATGTGTGATTGTGTGTGTGTGTGTATGTGCAATTGCAGAGTTCTATGCAATTTTGTCATATTTGTAGGTTCACATATCCTCCACCACAGTCAAGATACAGAAAGAGCTTCATCACAGAAATCCTTCCTGTTGCCTTTATAGCCCATGTACCTTCCTTTCTCTCCCTACCTCAACATCTAGAAACCTGGTAATATGTCTTCCATCTACATATTTTGTGATTTTTTAAGAAGTCACATCAAATACAATTGTACAGTATGTAATCTTTTGGATTCAGCATAACTTTCTTGAGATGCATCCAATTTTTTGCATGTATGAATGGTTTGTTCCTTTTTATTGCCAAGAAGTATGTTATAATACGGATATGTATCAGTTTGTTTAACCACTCACATGAAAGACATGTGGGTTCTTTCCAGTTTTTTAGCTATCATATATAAAGCTGATATGTACCTTCATGTACAGGTTTTTGTGTAAACGTACGTTTTTATTTATTTGTACTCTGTGCCCAAGATTGCAATTTCTGGGTCATATGGAAAATTGCATATTTAGTTTTGTGAGAAATTGCCATACTCAACTCTACAGTGGCTCTGTCATTTTACATTTTTACCAGCAGCATATAAATGATCCAGTTTCTCTGCATCGTTGCCAGCATTTGGTGATGCTACAATTTTGTATATTAACCATTCTGATAGGTATGAAGTGACAACTCATTGTGGCTTTAATTTGCGTTTCCCTGATGGCTAATTATGTGGAATATCCTTTCATGTGCTTATTTGTCACGTGTACATTCTCTTCAGTGAAACCTCACTTTGTGTCTTTTGCTCATTTTGTAATTGTTTTTTTTTTTTTTTTTTGGTATTTTACTGTTGAGTTTTGAGAGTTCTCTTCTGGATACTATTCCTTTGTTGGACATATGGTTTGAGAGTACTTTCCACCAAGTTCTTATATTTACATTTTTACAAAAACAAAAACTTTCTTAAATTTTTTCTTTAATTGAATGAAAGACTTTGGCATATCAGAGGGAGAGATATTTATGATATTTTTGTCTTAAATTTTTTAGTAAACATTCAAAATAGTGTTACTCAAATATAGACATTACTTAACTAACTTCATTATATTCTTTCCTCATTTGAAAATGTCCCATTCCCCTCAGGATAAATGTCCCATTCCTAAACCTAAACATCCCAATTTTTATGGAGTTCATGAGTTCTCTCAACACACTATGGGAATTCTGGACTTTTCATCTTTTGTTATTTTCATTACCATTGCCAAACAAAACTGTCTTCCTCCTCCTCATTTACCTATGTTTTCAGAATGAGTTCAAATGGACTGACACGGGATTGTGAGGAGAGAGGGAAAGGGAAGAAAAGGTTACAGGAAGGGTGCCTGGTCAGGAACTTTGTTAATCTAGGAGAAAGACTGCACAGCCTAAACTAACATCGTTGTGGGGGCGGGGATGTCATCTTAGTCTGTATTGTGCTGTTATAAGAGAATACCACAGACTAAATAGTATGAAACAACAGAAATTTATTTCTCATGGTTCTGGAGTCCAGGAAGTTCAATGTCAAGGTGCTGGCAGATTTGGTGTCTGGTGAGGGGCCTGGTCTCTGTTTTTAAGCTGGCACTTTGGCTACTTCCTACAAAGGGGACAGATGCTGTTCCTCATGTGAAGAACAGAAGAAGGCCAAAGAGGGCTGACTTTATCCTTTTGTAATAGCACCAGTCCCATCCAGGAGGGTAGAATCCTTGAGGCCTAATCATCTCTCAAGGTCTTAACACTGTTACAACAAATTTCAAAATGATTTTTGGAAAGCCTAAACATTTAGACCATAGCAGGAGGATAAAGCAATGAGCTAAAATTCTGTGAGGGAGAATAATTGAAAGAATGACTTTGGAGCTCTGGGAGATTGTCAAGAAACTCTGGGAAAAAATAAATTAGAGCCTTGATTTAGGAGAAAGAAGTGATACACTCAAAGTTTTTAGTTTTTTTCCTCTTACCTTGTCTTCTCTTCCTAGATATTGAGGACTTCACACAGAGCCAGGGTATGGAGTCCACACTGCTTAGTGCCTGATATTCTCCATTACTGGGACTCCTTAAGTTCGTCTTCTTGACTGCTCCACTCACACTGCTAGCTGGCTATGAAAAGAGGGCGTGGCATACTCAAAACTTACCAGGCTTTTTTTCTTCTCCTCTCCATTTGAGAAGTGGTCAGCATTGGCTTTGCGGCTCCCAGCTACTAGGTCTATCCCAATTAATAGGGTGGATTAACCTGACCTCTTGAAAACACATTTTGAAAGGTGACAACTCCCTTTATCCTCGATCCTCTGTGCATACAGCAGTGTATGGCCTATAAACACAGGGGTAATTGAGCTCAGATCCAAATCGCACCATAATCCAAAAGTATCCCACAGATAACATCTCCTCCCATTGACAGTTAATGCAAGGAGTTATTACCCAGGCCAGCTCCTTGATTCAAATAACCGGGGATCATTCTAGCATCCTTAACTGGGTAAATAATAGATTTTTATTATGCTTTTAGACAAAAATTTCTCTTTTCTATTTTTACTGGTTGTTCCTCCTCCCGCCCTCACCCGAGTCTACATACCTTTCCCTTGAAGCGGAAATATAAGTCTGCCATTTAATAAAACCCCAATAACGATCCTTCTTGAAAGGACAAGGGCTAATAATCACTCCCCATTTAACATTCCAGTCACATGATGGTGAAGGAGAATAAATCAGTTAAACAGCAAGATGCAGCACAACTAATTTTCATGTAAAAGGGGGTGATTGCTTTTTTTTTGAAAACCATTGTGATTTTTAAAGCTGTTAAAGCCCAAACATCCTTGTCTATCAGTTTATGAATTATTAATAAAAAAAGAGAAAAGAAAAGAGGCTTTCTTTTTCTAAATATCATCTGCTAAGCCACCATGGCCTGAAGAGGCTCACACTGATTCCTGATTTACATAGTCCCAGTTGGAAGTTAATGAAGACTGCTGAGCCACCTCTCAACATGCAGATAAACCTTCATGTATTTAAAAGCAGGGAATCTGTGCTTGTTCCTGGCAAATTATTCATCTAAGATCTGAAGTTTCTGACACCGCCTGCGTCAGATAAACTGTCACCCAAATTGCAAACTAATTAGTGATTCAAACATTTTCGAGCTGATTGATGACAGAATAATTTACGCTTGTTTCTCAGTTTCCAGCTGGCACGGGCTGCTGACTGGAGCCCTAATTAACGCGAGTACATCAGTCATGTTCTGCCAAGGCAGCACATACAATTAAAAGGCAGTTTAAATGGAATATCACATTAAAAAGGCTGGGAGATGCAAATGTGAGGAAACAGCGCTTTAGGAAGAAATGACAACAAAAACCCACAAACCAAAACAGAATGGAAAAAAGATTTTTTTTTTTTTAATGGAGAAGTAAATTGTACTCTGCATTGAGTGTTTAACAAAAAAATAACCAAGAGGAATCAGACTGGGCATACTAAATATTTTTGTATTTAAGGAGTTCTATTGAGATGAGTGTTTACTGCTCTTTTTAGTGCAAACAATTGGATAATAGCTTTTTAAAACTGTTCTTGAAAAAAGGGGTCCTCCTCTTCCTCCTAAGCAGTGTTTGGATGGATGGGATTCCCAGTGGGCCTCATGGACTATTCCTGAGTTCTGACTCCAGGTCTGTCTTCTGGGCTGAGGTCATGGTGCCCTTCGGTTGATGGCCCTGGTCCCTGCTTTCCTTGGCACATTGGTCTACCCCACACCTTGACACTTAGAACTGCCTTTCATTATTTGTGTTACTTGTATGTATGCATGTATGTAAGTATGTATTTAACTTTTAAACTTTACTATCTATTTCCTACTAAGAGAATGTTAACATTCATGATAGCAGAAATTTCCATCTGTTTTTGCAGGGCCTGCCATATAGTAGCTGCTAATAGCTATTTGTTGAATGAAATAATGACCTCCGATGCCCAGGGAAAGGGTGGATGGGCCAAGGAATGGGAGCAAAACGAGGCCCAGCATATTTGAGGATGGGAGATAAGGTCTGTCGGGGGTGCTGAGAGAAAATATGCTCAACGTGTTGCTCTCGGAAGACCAAGAATCCTTGCTGTGGTAGTTGCACGAGGCCCCTGAAAGCCCAGGAGGCATGCGCAGCTGGGGGTACCCGCAGACACTTGGTCCCACTCAGAAATTTTCTCTTTGTCTTTCCCTTCTGCAGTTGGAGAGCTGGCTGTTTCATTGCTTCTGACAGTCTCTGGAACTGGCAGGTTACAGGGTAGTCGTGAGACTCTGGCTCTTGTCTCTGAAAGCCGAAACCAGGGACTCCCAGCCTGGCTCAGTCCTAAGATTCACTGGGGCATCAGTTACAGTGGAGGGTCTCCAGGTCCATCGCCTGGAGATTCTGGCCCAGTAGATCTGGCACAGAGGCCTGGAATATCAGAGTCTTCACTTCCTTACTCCTGAGTCATTCCTCAGCCCTCTGTAGATGTTTGTTTACTCGTGTTACTTGTTTTTAAATTTTTAAAAAAGGAACTTTTAAATCCACAGGAAAATTGAGCAGAAAGTACAGGGTTCTCATATACCCTTGTCCCACACAACAGCCCATGGACATTTTCACTGTCTCCATGGTTTTCCTTTTTCTAGAATGTTGCATAGTTGGAATCATACAGTATGTAGCCAGTTCTTCAGGTTGCCTTCTTTTGCTTAGTAACATATACTTGAGTCCTCTGTACCATTTCATGACTTGAGTTCATTTCTTTTTGGTGCTGAATAATATCCCAATTGCACAGAGCTTGGCTTTGGAAATACTGCTGTGAGAAAGTCTGAAGCCCCACCCTGTGAGTTTGCAGTCTTGAGGGATAGACAGACATCACTTGTATGTTAACACGAGTGATTAATCATAACTGGGATAGGTGTTACGATGGGAAGAGTGGAGAGATGGATAAATGTGAGGGGGAGTGTTTAACCCGCCTCCAGGAGTCACACCACGAGAATGGGACCATGTTGTAGAAATGTGACAAGGGCATAGACTGGGGCAGAAGCATACTCTAGCCACTGAGCTGTGGTTTCTATGGGTTATGACCCTGTTCAGATGCCATGGAAGGAATCTGGTGCTATGAGAGAAGAGGAGGAGGTGCCCAATCAAGGGTTAACCTCGCAAATTATGTGGAAGTTGTGACTTTGTAGAGTCAGTAGTCTCTTGGGGGAGCAGGGAAGTAAACACCTATTTGAGGGCCACAGATCATTTCCCTTTTCCAAAAATCCTTAGGCAAGAATATAAGTTGTAGGAATGGGCTTCTCTAGTTGGGTCCAACCTTGAATGGATAGGCAGTGGAGGGTCTCCTGAATGTCATATGCTACATTCTGCTTGGTGCTTTACTTGTGTACAGAGAGCAGAGAACTCAGTGCAACTGTAAAGGGAGTGTCTGTTACCTTTTTCCTTTTGAGTATGTATGTGCGTGAGTGTGCGTGTGCGTGTGTGTGTATGTGTATATACACACACACACATGTATATATGTATATGAATGTGTATATATGTATATATGTGCATATGTGCATATATGTATATGTACATGCATATATATACACAGACATATATACATTTATATGCAAGTATGTACATATATAAGCAAACATACAGAAAAATATAAGCACCCTAATAAATAGATATCTACTAGTTAGCCACTTAATAAGCAGGTGTTATTAATTTGCCATATTTACCTTTACTCTTTCTCTGTTTTAAAGAAAGTATCATGAGATAACAGCTAAGGTGCAGCACCACATGCATTCCTTTTCCCTCCCTTCTTAGAAGTAACTATTATCTGAAGTTGGTCTGTATGTTTCTTTTAACTTTTACCTTCTTTTTACTTTAAGCTTGTATTTATAATGTTACTGTAGAAAGTGTCTATAAAATATGACTCTGCATATTTTAAAATTTTACACAAATGGTATGCTACTGTGTAGTTCTTTTGGAATTGCCTTTTACGTCACCATTATGTTTCTGAGATTTATTTAGGAAAATATGCTAAATTCACTTTAACTGTTGTATACTTTCACAAACATGAAAATCCCTAATTCTATTATCCAGTTCCCTACAGATGAAGACTGTTATAAACAGAGCTGCAGTGCACATCTTTGGACAGTTTCTTTAGGCTCATATGTGAGGATTTCTTTGGGGTACATGTCTAGAATTGGAGTTGTTGGGTTGTAAGATATGCGTGCATGGAGTCAGGCTGACTAGGAATTTGCCGAATTGTTTTCCAAAGTGGTAATACAAATTACACATCCATTAGCAATGAAGTTCCTGCTTTCCCAAATTTGATGTTTTCACATTTTATAATTTTGCCCATCCTCTGGCAGTGAAATGGTATCTCATTGTTGCTTTAAGTTGCATTTCTTTGACTGTTAGTGAGGTAGAGATCATTTTCATAAGTTCACTAGACATCTCGATTTTTGTCTTTGGTGAATTGCTTGTGCATATCCTCTGTCCATATTCTTAGTATGTTTTATTATTATTATGATTGTTTTGTAGGAGTTCTAAATCTATTCTGGACACTAATACTTTATCAACAAGTATTTTATTCCAGTATGTAACTTGTCTTTTAACTTTGTTAAAGAGAATGTAAGTGACTGATTTTGAACCAATCTTGTGGAATATATACTTTCACATGAGAATTTTTTATTCAAAGTCATGTTATTAGGGATTTGTATAATTGGTCCTGCAATGATGGTACTGTTAAACTTTTTGGGATTGCATTCAAAGTCCATAGGACAGTTGATGAAGGCAATGAGTTTTATTGATTTAGAAATAGAGTTGACACATTTTTCTATAAAAAGCCAGATGGTAATTATTTAAAAATTTGCAGGCCAAGTTGCCATTACTCAACTTCAATGTTGTGGTGTGTGAAAACAGTTGTAGACAGTATGTAAATAGTGAGCATGACTGTGTTCCAATAAAACTATCTATAAAAACCAAGTCATGTGCCAGATTTGCATTAGTGTCACTGCTTTAGAGTCACATATTACTTTTGATTAGCAACTTTATGACTTGATGTTATTAATCTCTATTTACAAAATTTGGTATCAAATGTTACTTGGTTGTTGCCAATAATCAAATTCACGCTGAACAATGTAGAACTGTCTCTATTGAGAACATGAACATTCAAAGTGAAGTGAGATAGGATACAAAGGGAATAAGAAAATCAAACAGCTGGAAACGTTTGAGCCACGGCACATCACCTTCCAATGGAATCACTTTTGAATTTTCAGAGTTGACTAAATGCTTTGAAAACAACCCCAATTCTCATCTCAGTGACTTAGCACAATAAGCTAATTTCTCCTTTTCTTAGCAGCCAGCTGCAGTTTGGTGGGAGTCAGAGGGATCCAGTTCCTTTCATGTCTCAATCATCTTTAGTGTCTCAATCATCTCTAAGATGGTCTTGAGAATCTTGAACAGATAGCCTGTGTGTGGTCAAGAGATGAGGGAAGAGAGGGACTATGGATAACGATGTAAAGGTTGATGGCGGACCCTTAGGAAGGGGGCATTGTTCCCTTCTGCCCATTTTAGTGTCCAGAGGTTAATCACATGGCCACACCTAGTTGTAATGAGTCTGAGAAATGTAGTCTAGTCATAAGCCTAGGAAAAAGAGAGAATGGTAGGGTGAACTTCTAGCTAGTCTCTAGAAAATCCTTTGAAGATTACAAGGTTTTTTAGGGGTAAGAGATATATAGTGTGTCAGCTTTCTAAAAAAGTGAACATATTATTACATAACCACATTTCATAAGTAATAAATGGCCAAAAGTTTGAGTCCTAACTAAGCACCAGGTTAACATATAAGTCTATATCTTGTGATGCAAATAAATGCTTCATTAGTCTGAACTGCTGGATGCCTAATGCACAAAAGAAGTATTACTGCCAGATTTTTACATCTTGCCCTTCTGGAAGGGAGTCAGTATTTCTAAAATGATGACACAGTACAGTTTAATTTTAGGAAATAATGACATAAGGCAAGATTGTAAGTGACCAGTGATCTTTTATCAAGCTTGTCAGAACTGTGCCAAGGGTGAGGTATATGTGTGGTGGTTTGGGAGAACCACACTTCTCCTGGCGTTCTGTGACTTTTAAGCTGCAAGCCTTATTTCCAGAGTGGGGTAAATCACGTGTGCCAGGATAAAGGAGTCTCATACAAGTCTTCAGATTACAAAGTAGAAAAATCACGGGATTTGGAGTTTCGGTTTTAGTTTCTGGATTCTCTAAAAACTGCCTGTGAAAGCTTGGATTCATTTTTTACTTTTTCTGAGCTTCAGGTTGTTGTTTTGTAAAATGCAGGTAAAATCCACCTTGTAGGGCCGCTGTGAGCATTAGATTAGAAAATGCGTATGTATTCTACAAATTATAGATCCCTCCCCACCCTCCATTGCCAGCTTAGTGATTTACTAGTTGTTTGAACTTGAGAAATTCTCTTTACCTTTCTAGGTTCCGTTTTCTCATCTGTAAAATAAAAGTGTTGGGTAAAATAATGTTCAAATTCCTTTGAGCTCGAAAATACATGGGAAATGTATGAGAGTTTCAAATATATGACCTTGGCTCAAATGGAGTATTTTAAAGGCTTAATAAAAATAGAATTTTGAAAATAAAGCCATTCCTGAAAAACACAGATTTATGATCTTTTGTATGTGTGTGTGTGTGTGTGTGTGAATAAAACGGACAGTAGGAGCCTAGTGTATACTAACCCTGATTTTCAGTTACCATATAAATCAGAATGAGGGTATGAGATAGAGCAGCTCTCGATCTCTTGCATCTTTGTGTTATCCCCTTCTTTGAGTATTCACTGAGCTCAAACATCTCATGATACTGGCTTTGTTTTGCTTGTCTTTAAGGTTATTATATGCATCCTATTTCTCTCCTAGATTGTACTTTTTTTTGAGAACAGAGATGATGTCCTATCTTGGCCACATTTATAGATCCTTCAATAGTGACTGGTATAACAGAGTTTGGCAAGCTTTTTGTTTTCAAATTTTTTAAATTTTAGAGTTATGGGGTTCATGTGAGGATTTGCTACATAAGTAAACTGCGTGCAGATGAGGTTTGGGCTTCTAGTGAGCTTTCTCTCCCCTTGTAAGTGGACACGGTGCCCAATAGGTGGTTGTGTGCCCTTTGTCTCTCCTCTCTCGCTCCCACCATTAGCAGTGCACAGCATCTGTCGTTTCCGCTTTTGTAATTGCATGCCCAATGTCTAGGGCCCGCTTATGAGTGAGAACATGTGGAATTCAGTTTTTTGCTTCTGTGATAGTTCACTTAGAATGATGGTCTCCAGCTGCAGCCACGTTGCTGCAAAGGACATGATTTTGTTTCCCTCATGGCTGCATAGTATTCCATTGTGTATATGTATCACATTGTCTTTATTCAGTTCACTTTCAATAGGCAGCAGGGTTGGTTTCATGTTTTTGCTATTGTGAATAGTGCTGCAATGAACATACATGTGCAGGTGTCTTTTTGATAGAATGATTTATGCTCTTCTGGGTATATTCCCAGAAATGGGACTGCTGAATTATATGGCAGATCAGTGTTTAGTCCTTTGAGAAAACACTGCACTGTTTTTCACAAAGGTTGGACTAGCTTACATTCCCATTAGCGGTGTAGAAGTATTCCCTTTTCTCTGTAGCCTCGCCAACACTTGTTGTTTTTTGACTTTTTAACAATAGTCATTCTGACTGGTGTGAGGTGTTATCTCATTGTAGTTTCGATTTGCATTTCTCTGATGATTGGTGAAGCTGAGCATCTTTTCATGTTTGTTGTTTGCTTGCATGTCTTCCTTTGAGAAGTGTCTACTTATGTCCTTTGCCTACTTTTTAAAGATTTTTGTCAATTCACGTGGCAAACTTTTTCTATAAAGAGCCTGGTAGTAAGTATTATTGGACTTGCAGGCCATTCAGTCTTTCCCACAATGACTGAACTACTCTGTTGTAGCTCAGAGCCATAGCCACTACATAAATGAACAAGCGTGGCTGTGTTCCAAAAACCCTTTTTTATGGATACTGAAATTTGAATTTCATACAATGCTCACAAAATAGTGTTTTTATTTTGATTTATTGATTTATTTATTGATTTTGAGTTGGAGTCTCACTCAGTCGCCCAGACTGGAGTGCAGTGGCCGCTCTGGCCACCGCAGCCTCGACCTGCTGGGCTCTGGCGATCCTTCTGCCTCAGACTTCCAAGTAGCTGGAACTACAGGCGTGCGCTACCACGCCTGGCTAATTTTTTGATTTATTGTAGATATGAGGTCTCGCCAAGTTGCCCAGGCGGGTCTCGAACCCACGGGCTCAGGCAATCCACTCACCTCGGCCTCCCAAAGCATGGGATTACAGGCTGAGCCACCGAGCCCGGCCTTTATTTATTTTTAACCATTCAAAAATGTGAAATCCATTCTCAGCTTGTAGGTTATACAAAAACAGTCAAAAGTAAGGATTTGACCGATGGGTAACAGTTTTCTGACTTCTTTGTATTCTGTAAATTCTTAGTAGTGTTTGCTTCTGAATTCAATTAAGTATGGGTTCAATTATAAATTTTTGTTTTCAAAAGTGGCATATAAGATGGTGTTCTCTCTCTATCCTGTAAGAACTAGAATTTCTCACAAGACCTTATGATATTTGTGAATTACCACTCTAGACAAAAATAAAAAGGATATTTACATAATAAGTTTTCAAACAATAAGAGTACTTCTTAATAACTGCAATAAGCTTTTCTCATGTATACAACAAGAGTGGGTCCTGGGATTATCTGTTTTTGGTTGATGAAGTAAAAAATATGACATATTAATGTTATAACAAAAGAGAAAGAGAATAGACTTTGGCATCTAGAATAGAATCTTGGTTAACTATTTCTCACAAGCTGTGTTCTTGGGCACTCAACTTTGCAGTCTCTGTTTTGTCTTCTGCTGTGTGGGGATACTACTATGTTTATTGTAGAATTGGTCTGAGGATTAGCTAGTATATTTGACAATCTAACACAGTTCCTGAAGCATGAGTCACTCTCAACAAGTATGACCTAACAGCATTATACTCTATTTTCCTCCTTCTGAAGAGCAGGCAACTTGGGATCCTGACAGTTAGAAACATTTTTGAACTGTGAATTCCCTTAGGATATTTGGAACTGTAGATATTTGAGGGCAAACACGGAGGCCTTCATGACTTTGTTTTTATAACTTGTAGCTATATGCCATTCTGTTCAATTAGGGATAGACACCTAGGTACACTGAAGAAAAACACTGCAACCACAGTGAGGACAAATTAATTTGCAGAACAAAAGCAGAAAGTCTTCTCTGTTACAAACTAAGTCTCTGTTCTTATCATTGTCAGTTATTAGGCGATTTCCTGAATCCAAGAATTTCATGCCTTTGTATTTCTGGAAAAACAAACACAAAAAAAGAAATTAAAAAGAATGCACAGTTAATATGTAAGAAAACCCACTAAATACTGAAGTCTTTAGTGAATAATATGGGTTGTACAGATTTTGATGTCACAGTGTATTGGGATATAAATACATTTTTAAACTTAGAGGACTTAGAAAAGGCAAATTTCTACTGGATTGTAATGCAACATTGTGTCTTCTTGTAAACACAGTTGCTGGGGGCTTATAGGATGGGAGTGCTTTGGAGGAGTGAGCAGCTGCTTTAACAGCAGGTTGTGGGAAATGCCACCACAGAAGGAGGATCAACCTACATGACTTGTCTAGGTCAAAACACAAATCAGAAAGAATGCAGGTTGACGTATAAAAGGAGTCAACTTACTCATTAGAGTGTATGGTATTGGCTACAGCCTCAAATAATCAGTGGACAAAAATTTGATTATTAACTGTCTGGTTATAACAACTTTCTTTCTGAACCCACGTCAAGTACCTGTAGAATGAAAATGTTTGCTGCTTGAACTTTCTATGCCCTCTTTTGGGCATGAAGGATAATGTACTACTTTTTCTATAATTGCACAGTACGTAGATTTGGGTAGAGGCTTGCAATTGATAAAACACAATTAACTTATTTAGCATTTGTTATAAGTTGTCCTGTGTCTCCCCAGAAGGTGTTAAAGTTATAACTCCTAGTACCTGTGAAGGTGACCTTATTTGGAATTGTGTCTTTGAAGATGATTATGTTAAGATGGGGTTATTAAGGTGGGCCCTTATCCAATATGACTGTGTTCTTATCAAAAAAGAGAAAGTTGGACACAGACAGCACACAGGGAGAATGTCATGTGACCATGAAGGCAGAGATTGGGGTGATGCACTTATAAACCAAGGAATGCCAAATATTGCCAGCAAACCTCCAGAACTTGGGAAAGAGACATGGAACAGTCTTCCCCACAGTCCTCACAAAGAACCTTGAACTTCTGGTCTCAAAAACTGTGAGGCAGTAAGTTTCTGTTGGTTAAGCCACCCAGTTTGTGGGACTTTGTTACAAAAACCCTAGGGAACTAATATAGCATCTAAGTGACAATCCTTACAATATTCCTGTGAGGTAAGTGTTGTCATTATTTTAATTTTGAAAACGAGGAAACAGAGACTTTCAGTCCCAAACTTGATGCTTTCTGCTCTGTGTCCAAGGCCTTGGACATAGTCAAAGTGAGATTGGCATAGTCAAAGTGGCCTCTCAAGGTAATGATGGAGAAGGCACCGTGTTGAGATTTTTATAACTGTAAGTACTAAGAAATTCAAGCTGCAATAGCTTAAACTACAAGGGAGATTTCCTATCCTGCATTGAAATAAGTCATGAGATAGGACAGCTCCAGGATTGTAAAGGAAGTCAAAAGGTTGGTTCACGACGTCATATAGGACAAGTTTTCTTCACATTTCAGCTCTGTAAACTTTTAGCATTCGGGCTTTCTCTTCAGTCTAGTTCAATGAAGTTCAATAGAAATATATGATGAGCCACATATGAAATTAAAAACTTCTTTGTTAGCTGCATTAAAAAAAAATTAAAAAACTGGTGAAATTAGTTTTAATAAAATGCTGTTTTATGTAGTTCAATAGATGCAAAATATTTATAATTTCAATGTACATGTCAACATAAACAATTATTAGTGAAGTATTTGGTATAGCACTTCTCATTTTTGATTAGCAACATTTTGAGAACTCAATAGCTACCTGTAGCTTTTATATTGATAGCTCTGGTCTAGTTCATTTTACTGCTTCAAGATTGCTACAGTACTTATCAGACATCAGATCCAGTCTTAACAATGTCCAGAGGTCATCTCTTCTTCTACTTGTCTTTTTGAAGGTAAGGAAAAATTGCCCAGAAGCTGCCTTGAAAACTTCTATCATCTTCTCAGAGGCCTGAATTATTTCTAGTGCCCATGCCTATTTTAATTATAAACAATATGAATGAGATGTTAAAATTGGCTCAGACCAAACTGAACTCATCCTGTGTTCTCAGAGTCATAAATCTATGTGAAGGAATATAGACTCCTGGTTGTTTCAGGCAGATAGGAGAAAGGTAGGGGATAAATATGAGGAATAGCAAAATGTCTTATAAAACACTGAGGGCAAGCTAAGAGGGTGGTGGGATAGACTTGATTAGTCACTGTGAATCCTGGTAGAGAGACAAAGAGTTGTGCTATTTAGTTTTTAGATATGAGGGTTGAATAACTCTACCTGGGCAGTCCACAAAAAATATTGAAACTTGGGTCCAGCTAGTCAGACCGCAAAGCTTCTTAAGAGTTTAAAATTAGGCAGAAAGATAGGAGTCATCAAATAATTGTTTGATGATTATATTTTGATTTGGAAGTGGAAGTATTACTTGGTATTAGTTGTTGATAAGAGTAAGAGAACAG
>CAUYQG010142723.1:0-29777 GCA_963574415.1 Tarsius wallacei
GGGAGGCTGAGGTGAGTGGATTGCCTGAGCCCGCGGGTTCGAGACCCGCCTGGGCAGGCGAGACCTCATCTCTACAATAAATAAAAAAATTAGCCGGGCGTGGTAGCGCGTGCCTGTAGTTCCGGCTTCTCGGAAGGCTGAGGCGGAAGGATCGCCGGAGCCCAGCAGGTCGAGGCTGCGGTGGCCGAGAGCGGCCACTGCACTCCAGTCTGGGCGATGAAGTGAGACTCCAACAAAAAAAAAAAAAAAAAAAAAAAGAAGTAGTGGCATTACCAAATGTAAATATACACACAAAACTCTGTGTGTGTGTATGTGTGTGCGTGTGTGCAGTTTAAGTGGTTCATTATAATTTTTGTTTTATTTTTTACTGAAATGATAACCGTATACAATTATGAGGTAAGACATGGTCTTTTAATACACGGCACAATGATTAAATCAGGCTAATTTTTGCATTCATCACTTCAAATACTTATTGTTTCTTTGTTAGTGAAATTTTACATTCCTCTCTTTTAGTTGTTTTGAAATATACAATGCTTTGTATTCAACGACAGCCATCATGTTGGGCAATAGGTTACCAGAACTTATTCCTTTGGTCTAGTTGAAACTTAGTACCCATTCACCAACATTCCCCTTTCCCTGTCCAACCCCCCTCCTCAGCAGTCTCTGATAACCACTATTTATTCTCTATTTTTACAAGTTTGACTTTTTTAAATGTCAAATATAAGCAAGATAATACAGTATTTGTCTTTTTGTGTCTGGCTTATTTTACCTAGCATTATATCCTTTAGGTTCATCTATGTTATTGCAAATTACAGAATCTTCTGTTTGTTTTTTTTCTTTTAAAGACTGAATATTATTCTGTGCGTGTGTGTGTGTGTGTGTATTTCACATTTTAAAAATCAATTCAAGTATCCTACATTTTTTCAGTGAATATAGCAGTATAGACTTGTCTTCAATGGCTGTATTTAATTACTTTAGTTATATGAACAGAATTGGAATTGCAGGGTCCTATGGTAACACTATTATTAGTTTTTTATGGAAACCTCTATGGTGTTTTCCAAAATGGCTGTATTATTTTATAATACCATCAATAGGTTACAGGAGTTTCTATAAAATATTTATACTACTATTAATACTGTATTCAATTCATACTATTATAAATAAATATCTAAAAAATAAGTTGAAGATGACATAAGTAATGAAAAGGTATCATGTGTTCACAGCTTGGAAGCACAAATATTGTTAAAAAGTCCATACTATACTATACAAAGTGAACTACAGATTCAGTGCAATCTCGATCAAAATCCCAAGTAATTTTTCATTGAAATAGAAAAAAAATCTAAAAATTATAATAAAATCACAAAAGACCTAAAAAATCCAAAGCAATCTTGACCAAAAAGAACGAAGCTGAAAATATCACACTACTAGGTTTCAAAATATATTTCAAAGCTATAGTAATCAAAACAGTATGATACTGGCATTAAGAGAGACCCATCAACCAATGGAACAGACCAAAAATCCCAGAAATAAGTTCACTTATCTATAGTCAATTTATTTTTAATAAAGTTTCCAAAAACACACAATAGGGAATGGGCCATCTCTTCAATAAATGTTGTTAAGAAACTGGATAACTACATGCAGAAGATTGAAAATGGACCACTTCTCATCCTTTAAGCAAAAATTAACTCAAAATGAATTAAAGATTTAAACATAAGATCTGAAAGCTTAAAATTACTAGAATAAAACATAGGGGAAAAGCTTCTTGATATTGGTCTGGGTCGTGACTTCTTGGACACAACTTGAAAACAAAGTCAATGCAAGTAAAAATAGAGCTAAAAATGCATCTGTATAGGAAAGGAAACAATTAACAGAGTGAAAAGACAACCTTCAAAGGGAAAGATATATTTGCAAATTACATATCTGTTAGGGGGCTAATATCCAAAATACACAAGAAATTCAAACTAAATAAGAAAACAAATGACCTCATTAAAAATAGACAGAAGATTTGAACAGATATTTATCAAAAGAAGACATACTAATAGGTAACAGATAAACGAACAAATGATCCAATCACCAGATAAATGTAACTTTAAGCCACAGTGAGATATTAGTTCATACCTGTTAGATTGGTTATTATCAAAAAGAGAAAAGATAAATGCAGATAAGGATGTGAAGAAAGCATAAATATTTTTAAAATGATTTTCTGTGGATGAATAATGCTGGGTGGAGCATAATTTATAGTAGTTTTAAAGAAGATTATGGTATATTTCATTAGATTAATTTCAAGGATATGGAGAGGGTCAAACGAAAATCAGACATAGAAAGAGGAATTGCTAATAGGAATGGGTGGGGAAATAAAAAATGAAAAAAATTATAAGTGATTTCTAGATTTTAAACTACATTAACTCATTAGATGCCAATACAATGAGAGCCAAATATGGAGCTCCATGCTATTAAGTGAACTTTAGGAGAACTAGCAGAAACTTAGATACAAATGCTAAATGTTCAATACATTGGTATATATACTCACACACATAATATAGACCTACACACATACATATATTGAAATCTTTGTGTGGAGAAATAGTTGAGTTATGGCTGCTTTATTTTTATTTGGAACTTTTAAAAGGTTAATGTATGTTAGCTATAGTACTAATATGAATCATTAACATAATTAGTTGATTTTATTAGCAATAGATTCCTGAGGTCATAGTTAGTGAATTTTTATAAGGTTGGTTGCTAAAATGAATCAACTATGGGAAAACAGATGCAACTCTAAGTAAATTCTAAGGTAAAATTCATTGTTACAAGTTTATAAACCAACAGCTATTAGAAACAACTGAAAACTAAACTAAAAACAACCAAATCACCTTGAAAGAACAGAAAATTTCTTGCTGTTTAGAAATAAATTAAAATTATATACCTATAATGTCAAAACAATCCCCTAAATTGATTTAAATTAATTCATATTAACTGCTATGTAAATATTTACTAATATACTTAATTGCTATCCAAACAAGCATTAATTGCTAAGTGCTTTAAATTCTCAAAAGCATTTATGTTGTCAAGACTCCTGCTATTGGCATGTAGCATATGGTATTAACCAAATTTCTAAATTAAGATATTTATGGCTTATGATTGTAATTTTACAAATATGAAGCATAGGTCAGAAGCCAGGGAAATGATCAGCATAGGATTTATCTTTAAGAACCACAAGACTGAAATGGGATAACTCAGGAAGTGTAGGGAGAACAGAGCAGGAAACAGGATGGGATCCTGAGAAACTTTATGGTAAGATATTGGGTAAAGAATAAATGACCAGCCGGGCTCGGTGGCTCAGCTGTAATCCCGCGCCTTGGGAGGCTGAAGTGAGTGGATTGCCTGAGCCCGCGGGTTTGAGACCCGCCTGGGCAACTTGGTGAGACCTCATCTCTACAACAAATCAAAAAATTAACCGGGAATGGTAGTACGCGCCTGTAGTTCCAGCTACTTGGAAGGCTGAGGCGGAAGGATCGCCGGAGCCCAGAAGGTCGAGGCTGTGGTGGCCAGGAGCGGCCACTGCACTCCGGTCTGGGCGATAGAGTGAGACTCCGACTCAAAAGAAAAAAAAAAAAAAGAAGAAGAAGAAGAATAAATGACCAATGAGGAATCTGGGGTGGTTTATTTCAAGATAAGAAAATGAGGCATCCTCCATACTAAATAAAAGGTTGAATTAGATGAGTATAGATGCCTATCCCCAAACAGAAATGGTGGGATCCAAGATTTTATGTCCTAAGGCGGGAATTGAGTGGAGTTAGAAAAAGCCAGTCTCTGAGTAAGTCCTGGAACTAGAGTCATCAGCTTAGAGCAGCAGGTGATAACACTTTGAGCCTCTTAGCTTTGCAGACGGAGGTTAGTAGTCTATTTGTGTTGGAGAAAGGAGACAGAGACTTCCGTGCAAATGGAAACGGAAACCAGGCCTCATGATAACTGATTTCTTAAATAGTGCGGTGCCATGCCCACGGTCATCCCAGTGTCGATCCTTTGGGCTCCAGCAATCCATCCACCTCAGCTTTCCAAGTAGCTAGAAGTGCAGGCGCGCGCTACCACGCCCATCTAATTTATTTTGTATTATTTTTTATTTATTTATATTTTTTTTAGAAAGTAGGGCTTGCCAAGTGCCTGGACTGGTATGGAACCCTCCGCCTCAGGCAATCCACTCTCTTCGGCTTCCCAAAATGCTGGTATTACAGACTGAGCCACCCAGCCCGGCCATCCAAATGATGTATTATTAGCTACACTAGGAGGGAATAATTTATGGTTTGAGACAATGTTTCAACCTAGAAAACTGGAATGAAAATTTCAATAGTTCATCCTTATGTGTAGGCTGAAATTTATATCCCTAATTTAGAATTTCGTATTCTTCACAGTTTCATCCTAGCTTTTACTGAAATCATATCCTGCTATTATCATTTATGTGGAGTTTATAGCTATCAAATAATTACAAAACCATGTGTAGTCTTAATGAATCTTGATATCTTTATTCTCTTTGCTAACTACCTGAACATTAGTCATTTTAATATACCTTTTAAATTGAAGTGTAACCTTCATGCAAAATGTCTCCTCATGCCCCTTCCTAATCACTAAGTCCTGTATCCTCTCTGATAGACATTCTTAAATCTGAACGTAGTTTGGCCTATTTTGAAATTTACGCAAATGGAATTATGGAATATGTATTATTTTGTGTCTGTCTGCCTCCCTTTAGTCAGTATCATGTTTGTGGTCTTCATTCATGTTATGGTATTAGTGTTTTTGTTTACTTTTATTTCTGTATAGTTTTAC
The DNA here is from genome assembly GCA_963574415.1 of Tarsius wallacei. Classification (NCBI taxonomy): domain Eukaryota; kingdom Metazoa; phylum Chordata; class Mammalia; order Primates; family Tarsiidae; genus Tarsius; species Tarsius wallacei. The sequence continues at coordinate 4,822 of CAUYQG010142723.1, forward strand.
ATTTTAGTTTTTTATTTTTTTGAGACGGGCTGGAATTCAGTGGTGTGATCCTATTTCACTGCAACCTCGAATTTCTGGGACAAAGTAATACTTCCATCTCAGCCTCCTGAGTAAAGAAGACAATAGGCATGCATCACTACATGTGCTAATTTTAAATTTTTTGGAGAGATGAGGTCTTGCTGTGCTGCCCAAACTGGTCTTAACTCCTGGCCTCAAGTGATCTTTCTGTTTCAACCTCCTAATGCACTGAGATTATAAGCTTGAACTACCATGCCCAACCCTCTATCTTATAATTCTGCCACATTTTGTCTATTTACATTTGGCAATTGCAAATAATGCTGTTATTAGTGTGTGTGCACATCATGAGTATATATGTATGTGTATATACATACACACACATCTAAGCTAAGACACAAATTATTTTTATGGCTAGATATTCAAAATTCAAGGGAAGAGATTCCTAACTTGAAATTATAAAATTAATGAGATCTAAATACAAGAAAATATTGGATGTCATCACAGACAACACACAAAACTGCTGCTCAAGGAAGGCTCAATGCTGACAGTACCATATATCTAGTAATTTTTATTCTTTCCCATAGATCTGAAGTTGTCAAATACTATGAACTGTATTCTATACAAGGTTGTGGGAATTGAAGTCATAAAAGAACACAGGGTCCATACCTTGTTGCTTTCATTGTCTGTAATAAAAAAGTTTGAATTTCAATAAAAGATGCTGAAATTTTTGAAAAGGTTGTGTGATGATTAATTTTAGTGTCAATTTGAATGGATTAAGGGATACACAGATAGTTAGTAAAGCATTATTTCTGGGTGTTTCTGAAACAGATTGGCATTTGAATTAATGGACTGAATAAGGAAGATCCCTCTTATATCATGTGGGCAGAAATCATCAAATCGACTGACGATGCAGATAAAATAAAAAGGCAGGAAAAAAAGACAAATTCTCACTCTCTCTTCTGGAACTAAGACACCTTTCTTCTGAACTCGGACATTGCAGTCACAGATTCTTCACCCTCTGGATTATGGGACTTCCATTTGAAGGACCCTGGTTTCTCAGGCCTTAGGACTCAAACTGAGAGTTACACCACTGGTTCTGACTTGAACTGAGCCAGGCTACTACTGGCTTCTCTTGCTCTGCAGCTTGCAAGGGACCCCTTGTGGTTCATAATCTTGTGAGAGAGTTCCTCTAATGAATCATGTTATCTCTCTCTTTCTCTCTCCTTCTCTCATATGTATATATATTCTATGTGTTCTTTCTCTGGAGGACCCAACTATTACAGGGCATTATATAATGCCTGATTTGTTCTATGTAGTTACAGTCAAGATGGAGAAAATGAATGGATTTTGGGGACATCGTTGGCAAGTTATGCAAGTTGGTAGGGGAAAAGATATGAAGTAAGAAGGAAACCTTAAAGATGAGTCCAAAGTTTTAAGTTAAGCAACTGGGCACACATAATTTCTACTTTCCAAAGACTAGGAGAGATTTAGATTTGGTGGTGGGCAAATTAGAAAAATTGAAAATATTATTTTAGTCATTTTAATGTAAGAAATTCTGCCAATGCAGAATATGTGCTCACAAATATTAGTTTCTTATTCTTGTTCTTTGCAACTTTAGACAATGCTTTCTCATATAGAAACTCTTATCCGTCAAGGAAATAACTTATTATTCAAATCAATAAAAGAGAATGCATAAGAAAACTATATATACTAACAGTATATACTACTTACCTATTAAATATTAGTTACTATATTAAACATTTGATAAATATGTTGTTTAATTTTTTAAAGAATTCTGCGATGTAGCTAACACTGAAAGATAATTTCCTGTGATTAAAAGAGCCTAAGTAATTCCCAATGGTGTGTTTTCCTCATAAGATGTGATAAGTTAGCATCAAATATAGCTTTTTGAAATACAAATTATGTGGATTTTACTTGTCTCTCCAAACATCTTTTTCCCCAGGACATATTGCTCTTCCATTGTAATGGTCCTGTTTGATTACTATGACAAAGAGACAAGGCTATAATTGCAAAATTACAGACATGTAGAAAGTGGTTTGATTTCAAGACAATTGTAGATTTTGTAATAATGGTAGAACATGATTTTTGCTTGAAGTACTATTAAAGTACTATTAGATGAGAGTGGGAACATTCAGGGTGGTATGACCATACAGGAAGTCTATCTATTATGTTCTATATCAAAGAAAGGTAAAGTCACCATTTTAAAATTCTGAGGTTTTTTTCCCCCTTAAAAACAAATCAGCTGCCAGAATGAATGTTAAAGGAGCAGATGTCTAATCTAGGACATTTTCCAATTTCTATTAAAATAATAAAGCGTTTTACAAAATCTTCTATGTAGGAGTTTATAAATGGTCAGCAACAATACAATATTTGCTTGAACAAAATATACATTCAAAGTATAATGAAATGATAACTTTTGGCACTCCCCATATTATAACTGAAGCTACAGTGTTGTAAAGGCAACATTTTGAATTGCAATTAATATGAGATTGTATTGAATATAATTACTGTGTTTTTAGTTTTACTACTTCACATAAGTATAATTTTTTAATGGTTGACTGAATGTTTATATATTTTGTTTGGCTTCACATTTTCTAGATTTAATTACTTTTTATCACTTAATTGACAGTTTGTATATTGGATAAAACATTGTTACTAAATATTTGTGTCAGCAATCATGAATACAATGATTTGTAAACTTAATCTCTGTTTTCTAAAGTAGCTTTTTAATGTTTTATCTCTTTTTTGTGTGTGTTTAGGGTGTAACAATTAATTATGGAGGTAAGATATGAAAATTAATAAACTTTATGCCATAGTATTTGTTAATTGTTTTATCTGAATAAAGTAATATAATTTTATAAATTTATTTAAAACAGATTACTGATAAACATTTCCTATGTACATAGTGTTAATAGTTAGACCTATCTTTATGTGTGGTACATCTGTGTGTATGTACATCTGTGTGTATATGTAGCTTTAAGGCTTACAAGTCATTAACACAGAAGAGTAAGATTGTGGTCTATTAATTAATGATCTTTTCGTTATTATTTCTTTTACTCTGTGCCACTGCTCACCTTTATTGCTTCACTTTTTATACTTTGGTTTTCATGCCAATTTTTCACCTTTAACATAGTTAAAGATCTGGAATGAATGTGTGTGTGTGTGTGTGTGTGTGTGTGTGTGTGTGTATGATATACATATATGTATATATATTTTATATGTGCATATATATTCATATTTCCTGAGACTGAGGAATAATTTTTTCACTTCCTTCTTATTAAGAGAAGTCCAATGCCTTAATGAGACACTAGGACATTAGAGCAGGTTGATGCTACAATAAGTTTCAGAAAAAGGCCTGCTTTCTGCTGCTCTACCTCCAAACTAAGCTTCTAGTTTTGTTTTGTTTTTTGGTTTTTTTCAAACTAAGCTTCTAAACAGCAAGTTGGAGGTAGAGCAAATGAAAAAGTAGATGTTTGGAACATCTGCTCAATTAGGTCATGATAGCCCAACTTCCTAGGTAACACAGAAGAAAACAGATGAGGCACACAGAGAAGAAAATGACCAGGTTAGTGTACAACAGAGTGGTTATGTATAGTGTACGAGCAGATGAGATGGAAACATACACAGTTCCTAGACAGCCTAGCCAGGAAAAAGAACCAAGATATTTTTTTTCCCTTTTTTAAGAGAGTATGACACTGAAAGCCAGTGAAAGGAGACCTTAGTTTCAGAACAAACAGAATTTGAAAGAGTGTGCTGAAAAATAAAATGTTAAGAATTGTGGGAATGCAAACTTCTAAATTAATGACAGCATAAAGGATCAAATATAAATATGATAAATTCACTAGATGCTAATTTGGATACACAGCAACTAGGACAATAAACCAAATGGTCTCTTCTCTTTACTTTGTTTTGGCATTTAGGCAACATTCACATAGGTGCACATTCCAAGTTAAACTTAAGGGAGACAAATAATATGACAAAAAAATGTATGCATATAATACATTTATCCTGACTTGTATAAATTTAATTTTATCCTACAAACAATTATATGAAAGTATAGTATGTACTTAAATTTAAGATTTCTCCCCACAACATCTAAATTAGTTACTGCGAGACTATGACCCTCTGGCTTACATTATGCATTTAACTGAGGAATAGGGAGGCTAAGGGACTTAAAATACAGACTCAGGCATTAACAAAGATGATGCTTAAATTCAGGTTTTCTTTTGATCTTTAATCTAGAGCAAGGTTCAGTGATGCAGTACATTCTCACAATGATGGAGAGACACAATGACCAAGTATGATCAAATAAAACATAGTGACAATTTATGCCTCTAAGATTTTAACATTTTAGCTCCTCAAGGAAGGCTCAATGATGGGGTTTCATTGAATTTGTTTATGCTGACAGTACCGTATATCTAGTAATTTTTATTCCTTCCCATAGATCTGAAGTTGTCAAATACTATGAACTGTTACCTATATTATGTACTATAAAAATGAATTGCCTATTTCTACTTTTAGCATAGAAAATGAAATACTGCATTGAGAAAAGGCAACCAGGTATATAAAATTTATAAAATCTGTATTCTGATTTATGTACAATGAGTAAGACAATTTAAAAAAGCAAGGTAGACCTAACTTCTTGAGTTTTTTCTGTCATTGAGCATTACTTCTTTCAATAACTATAAATTTAAGGAAAAATAAGCATCTTAACATCTAACTTTCTTTGTTTGACTATATATCAACATAAATATTTTATTTAGACTGTGTGTGTGGGTTTTAAACATGAAGAATAAAAGATTTTTAGTGTAATTGGTAGGTTTAGATATCTGTATTCTAAGTAAAAATTTGGAGTTTAAAAACCAAAATTAAATAATTAAAGCAAAATAAAGTGTAAACGTTCGTACGTCCATTAATTTTTAAATCCCAAAGTATTATAACTGTACTCAAACATTATATTGAAAAGGTGTTGATAAACTTCACTACATGGCCAAAATCTTCATAGTAAACAAAAGCGAAAGTTAGAACTCCAAAGGAAAATAGGAGGAATGGTACAGGGAAAGCGGGAGGGAGAAGAAGATACTGATTCTTGTGGTCTCACTTTTCCTTACTTCATTTAGTTCTGGCAGGAGTAACTACAGATAATAGGACACACATGAAAGTTCTGGACTTGTAGATAGATATGTGATAGGAAGATTGTCTTCTGAACCTAAAACAAAATTTTTCCAGGGTGCTGCACCACATGAGGAAGTTCATGTAAGACTTCTACATGGTCTGGATGAGTTTCTAGGGCAGCGGTACCTGTGAATGTGAAATATTTAATTGTTTGCATTCTATGTCTGAAAGGGGAAATCCTAATTACCTATCAGCATGCATGCATAATTCATTCATCTGCTCTGTGTACCCTGTGCTCTGTCTGAGATTTGTGTTGATTTGTTATTTCTTATGTCTTCCTCTTCTTCCATCAGTCTGTAATGATTAATTTTATCTTATTATTTTACATTTTAAAATCAGATCAGTGATTTATTGTACAGTCTCCCACTGATGGTTATTTAAGTGTGACTTGACAGGGTCATGAGGTAACCAGACATTTGGTCAAACATTATTTTGGATGTGTCTGTAAGAATGTTTTTGGAGGAGGTTAACATTTAAATTAGCGAATGAGTAAAGTAGATTGAACTCCCCAGTGTGGATGGGGCTCCAATTTGCAGATTCACCCTGCTGATCATGGAATGCACCAGATCCCATAATTGCATGAATCTATTCCACCTATAAATCTCTCTCTCCCTCTGTCTCTCTCTCCCTTTCTCTCTCTAAATTTATATACATGTATATATACCTATATATATAAATATATCCATCCCCAAATATCTCCCTTCCCAGTCTTTCTTCCCTACTCATCTTATTTCCAGCTTGTATGCCATCTCTTCCTTCCACTCTTTCTTTCTTTTTCTTTCCCTTCCTCCTTTCCCCCTCCCTCCCTCCCTCCCTTCCTTCATTCCCTTTTCCCTTTCTTTCTTTATCATTCCTTTTCACAGAATATTATAGGTCATTCTTAACATTATTTGAGCTAGTATATTTATCTGGAGGAATGTTTTCTCTAATTAACTTTTAAAAACATACTCTACTTCATAGATTTTCTCAGAAATTTCTTTCTAAGGAGGGTCATTATAAATATATATGAATATTAAAAGTAGGATCTATGAATGTGGAGTATTTTTTCCAGAAATCCATCTTTAGAACAAAGAGTATATACATACTACAAATACACTCATACACAGTTAAATATTTCAGTTGACTGTATGTCTATATACATACAATCTTTACACATATTATCTGAGTCCGACGCTTGCAATAAAATTTAAGGTTTTTATTCTAATTATACATTTAAAGGAAGTATTGAAAATATATTTATCTCCCATAGTATCTGTCTATAATTTGAAGCAATATCTGCATAATTAGTTTCATCGTACATATAGTTCATTGACCTGCCACTATTAAATTCTTAAATCACATATTGACAAGGCATTTCTATTTTTTACTATAAAAATACAATAACTACAGTGAAACATTTCCATTAAATGGTCAAGTTATTTATAGTATTTATGATCTCCCTTTAAGATAATCATTAGTCTTCTAATGTTCATATATAGGCTTTTAAAGCTATTGTTTAATACATGAAGCAATTCTATTTTTGTGTTAAGGTTTTGGATTATTTGCTACTAAAATTTTGCCAACTTTTCTCATATATTACTGTTATGTTTGAAACATTTTCCATGTGGTAATGAAAATCATTTGATTTTTGTCTGATTTTGCATTTGATATCTGATCAATTGGAACTATTGACCATCTTAAAATCGTTTATAGTTCCTTTGTTTGATGGGATTGTTTTTCAAAACAAATATAGCTATTTGGTGAACATATTAACTCTTAAATCACACGCAGTTATGGTGGCTGGATGTGAATCAATGAAAGGCATGACAACTATAAGTCACATCTTAAAATATGATATTCACCAACAGTGGGAAAGTTTTTCTGTACTTACTTTTCTATTGCTGGAAACTAATATTTATTTTCATTATTTTCTTCTTTTTTCTTTGCATGTACTATTTACCATACTTTTATGTGGTTGTTTTCTCTGAGGGTTGGGTGGGCATATTACTTTCTTAATGACTCTTCCTTTTATAACAAAAAATGATTTCAAGTGTTAGCTGTGATCACTCTATGAAGTTAGTATTTTTCAAAAATGCCGTGGACATTATTTGGAAACATATGAGGTCTCAGATTCTGTGTTTGACACACAGTTTTCTTTTAATTAAAAAGTAACATTAATTTATCCTCTAACAGCTTACACATATAGCATTGTTGGGGATGGTGTGAAGCAAATACATAAGCACAGAAATATTAACCTATCTAACAAGTACATTTACTAAAAATATATGTAAAATTCAACTTGATGTTATATCAAACTTCATTGACATTAAAAAAAAATACTCCTTAAAATAAATTAACTAAAATGAGAAATAGGAGTGGAATATACATAGAGTGAAAAAGATATTTATTTACACTTATGCTAAAAAGTAAAACTAAAAATTATTGAATCTTGCATTTAGCAAAATATGAGTTATATTTTTATTAATATTGATTATTGCACTAAAGCCTGAATACAGTGGCAATTTTAAAAAATATTTTTCAACAGTATGTAAAACAATATAACAGATCTTCCATTTCATATTTGACTTTTCATCAAAATTGTAAAGGGAATTATTTATTTTTCATAAATAGTCAAGAAATGTCTTCATTGTCTAAGGAACTTAAGTTCTTTCTTTTTTTTTTTTTTTGCAAGCATCTACCTGTCTTGATCTTAATTTTTTTTTTTTTTTGCTGTGACTATTAGCACGTATGCAAGTTCATTTTTATATATTTGATGGGATTCTATTTTAATGCCATATTTACAAATTTATTTTGCAACTTTTTACACTGCGTATTTATTACATATCTCATGACCAGCAAAAAATGGATTCACAAACAGATTGATGTTATAAGTAAAAAACAGTATCTAGACTTGGAAAAAAGACTTTTTAGAATGGACTACTTTACTAAGTGGTCAGTTTAATATTATTTATTTGTAATGGTTATTTTTGTTTCAATACACAGCAGAAACTTAAGTTAGGAATACTTGTGTAATGTAGATTCCTGAACAAGACCAAATAAGAAAGTAGTAGGGCAAGAAAAGGGAAGGACAGGACATCTGGACAGATGGAGCAACACAAGAAAAGCCAGAGAAATGTGATAATATAATGTATTTGTGAAATAACACATATATGTGCTTACATAATTGGTGATATATGAAGAAGCAGAGCAAGGTGTTATCTAGCAACAAGTCTAACATACTAAAAGTGATGTATTTTATCATATAGAAAAAAGAGAAAACATTGGAAATTTTAAAATTGAGAATGACTTTTTCAGACTGTGTTTAAGATAGAGGTTATGCTGAAGGCAAGATGAATGGACTTAATAGGGAAAAAGAAACAGAAGAAAATAAGACAAGTCACAGGTCGTTACAGCAATCATAATGGAGTGTCGGTGTGTTAAGATTGATTGACATAAAATTAACCATCAGAAGTGGTCAGGACAAGGACAAAAGAGTGAATCTACTACATAACAAAGACGCAAAATAAGAAAGACTTGTGATTGACTATATGTGAAAACTTAATGAAAGGAAGAGTTTTAGGCAAATAGCAATTTTTTGATTTGGGAGACTGAAAAATGATGAAGGCAGAAATGAGAAATAAAAATCAGAAGAGAAGGAACAGGTTTGGTCAGTCACATGTAGAACCTGAAATTTCTATGGCAAATATAGATAAGGCTAATACTATAGGAAAAAGGACATATAAATCTGAAGCACATGTATGAAAACTGTGCTGGGAATTTGATTCTGTTATGTATGTGTCATTGAAGAAGTGAAAGAAAAGGATTCCTAAAGTACAAAAATGTAATTTTTAAAAATGGGTGGATATGGATATATTTATACAATAAAGTAAGCTAAAATTAATTGTTGAATAAGTCCAGGGGTTCGAGACCTGCCTGGGCAACTTGGCAAGACCTCATCTCTACAATAAATAAAAAAATCAGCCAGGCATGGTAGTGCATGCCTGTGATTCTGGCTACTCAGAAGGCTGAGGTGGAAGGATCACCGGAGTCCAGCAGCTCGAGGCTGCAGTGGCCAGAAGTGGCCACTGCACTCCAGTCTGGGCGACAGAGTGAGACTCCAACTAAAAAAAAAAAAAAATTAATTGTTTACAGGACATAGTAAAGTTGTATTTTTATATGGAACATTCACATTGAGATAATCTGAGAAGACAGCGAAAATCTAAAATTATTTGCCTGCTATGTATGTCATTCGAAACCCAATCTAGAGATTGGTTAGCATTTGAAATGCAAGTAGTGGCTGAAGTAATGAGAATAAATAAATGTCCTAGGGAATATGTATTGATGGATAAGCAGAAATTTAGAGAGAAAAGTAGAAGAAATGGTCATTGAAGAATGATGCTAAATACGGCTTTCATAAAAGAAATCTAGAATGAAGATGAAAGAAGAAGCAATAGGACCACTAAAAAATGTTCAGAAACAATCCAAAGTCATAAAACATTTTATGAAGAAACTTTCATGGGCAATAGACAATGCACCCTAGATTCTTCTGTAAGAGAAAGATGAGAAAGTACCTAATAAAATGACAACTTACGGAATCCATATGACTTTGTTGTGAAAATATTATGTGGGAGAAGAGGAGAAGTTGCCGGGAGCCGCAATCATTAGTAAAAGTAAGGTAAAAGGGACCTGAAAACAGGAAAAATGCCAGCTGGGAGCAAGGCCCCAGCCAAATGCAGCCATGATGGAGGCAAAACCCCATGGATCCCGTCGACGGACCTTCCCTGACTTTGAAGGATTGCGTGCATAGGCTTGAGAATGTTCACTCTTTAATTGAGATAATAGATGCGCAGATGAACGATGGCATTTGATAGCAAGAAATTATACATAAGCTTAATGGGGGTGAGATGGTAGCAAAAAGGGTGCCCCTTAGGGTGTGTAAAGATTTTTTTCAGTAACAGCAGGTGGCCGAGAAAAATGAGTCAACCTCTCGTAAACAACAGGCCTCCTGCTGAGTCGACCTCTCGTAAACAACAGGTCTCCTACTGAGTCGACCTCTCATAAACAACAGGTCTCCTGCTGAGTCGACCTCTTTCTCGTAAACAACAGGCCCCTAGCTGAGACCTGGCGGAAGTAGATTAAGATATTGTAAGGATAGAGGTTAGAATATTAATAGTAAGATAACAAGATAAGGTAACATAGTAAGATAAGAGATATATAATAGTATTAGTTAAGAAAATATAGGAACATAGGAATAGAAATAAGGTTAATAGAAATAAATATATAGTGGTAAGTGAATTAAATAAGACTTAGGGTTAGCTTTATTGGGTAAGGATATTATAGGCCCATAATAGTGAATAGCTATAATAGTAAATAGATATAAGAACGTTAAGGAGGAAAACAGGATGTTCACAAATGCTTAAGAAAAACTCCATCTGTGGTTGAGGTAGTAACTGCTGTCTAGTTCTTGCTCTTGGATTGAAAAACACGAATGGCTTGGAGTCAGCGGGGGAGGGGGGGATCCAAGTAGCAAAAGGTCAACCTTGTTGTGTCTGGAAAAAGAGATATATAGGCATCTGGCTGGCAACATTAGATACATTTTATGGGTGCAGGACTAGATGGAAAACCTATATAAGCTTGTGAAAAATAAATACAATTGGACAGAGCCTTGAGCTCGCCCCAGGAAGAGGATTCCTGTCGTTTTCGTCTTTTCTTTTTCGCTGCTTCCCGTTTCCCCTGCCTCAAGCCCTGACTCTCTCCCAAAGCTGGACTCCGGCACTTAAGGAATCTTTGCCTAGACCAATGCCCAAGAGTGTTTCCCCAGTGTTTTCTTCTAGTAGTTTTATAGTTGCAGGTCTTACATTTAATTCTTTAATCCAGTTTGACTGGACTTTCATCCATGGCAAGAAGTCTGGTATCATTCTGCATATGGATATCAGCTTTTTCCAGGACCATTTATTGAGGAGACTGCTCTTTCCCCAATGTATGTTTTTGCCAAAAATGAGTTGACTTTATTTTTATTCAAAAATGAGTTGGATTTTTTTCTGTGTTCTTTATGCTAGGTATACTATTCTGTTTTGGTTACTATAGCTTTGTAGTATAACTTGAAGTCAGATAATGTGATGCCTCCAGATTTTTTATTTTTGCTCAGGATTACATTTTAGAATTTTTTTTTCCATTTTTGTGAAGAATGTTGTTGATGTTTTGATAGGGATTGCATTGAACCTGTAGATTGTTTTGGGTATTAGGGATATTTTAACAATATTGATTCCTTTAATCCATGAACACGAAATATCTTTCCATCTTTTTGTGTCCTCTTCCATTTCTTTCATCAGTGTTTTATAGTTTTCAATGTAGAGATCCTTCACTTCTTTGGTTAAGTTATTACTGGGTATTTAATTTTATTTGTAGTTCTTGTAAATGGAATACTTTTTTGTTTTCCTTTCAGATTGTTGGTTGTGGACATATATAAATACTGCTGATATTTGTTGATTTTGTATCCTGAAATTTACTGAATTTGTTTATCAGCTATCATAGTTTTTTTGTGTGGAGTCTGTAGGTTTTCTAAATATAAGATCATATAATCTGCAAACAAGGATAATTCAACTTCTTCCTTTCCAATTTGGGTGACTTTTATTTCTTTCTCTTGTCTAATTGCTCTGGCTTGACCTTTCAGTAAGATGTTAAAGAAACATGGTGAAAGTGTGCCTTCTTTTCTTGTTCCAGATCTTAGAGGAAAGGTTTTCCATTTTTCCCTGTTTGGTATGATGTCAGGTTTGTGTTTGTTGAATACAGCTTTTATCATGTTGAAGTAAGTTCCTTCTATACCTAGTTTGTTGACAGTTTTTATCATGAAGAGATGTTGAGTTTTATCCAGTGCTTTTTCAGTTTCCATTGAAATGATCATATGGTTTTTGTCCTTTTTGCTGATGTAATATATCACATTTATTAATTTGTATATGTTGAACCATCCTTGTATCTGTCTTGGAATGAATCCCACTTGATCATGATGAATGATCTCTTTAATGTGTTGTTGAATTTGGTTTGCTATTATTTTGTTTTTTGTTTTTATTTTGCATCTATGTTCATCAGAGATATTGGCCTGTAGCTTTTGTTATTGTTGTTATTATGTCTTTGTCTGGTTTTGGTATTAGGGTAATCCTGACCTCATAGAAAGAGTTTGGAATATTCCTTCCTCTTTTATTTTTTGGACTAGTTTGAACAGGATTGGAATTAGTTTTTAAAATGTTTGGTAGAATACGGCAATTCAGTAGTATGTTTTAATTTCTTGTTTCTTATTTTTTTGTGTATTTATTACAGTTTTTATTTTGTGGTTATCATAAGGCTTGCACATAACATCTTGTGACCAATGATTTCTTTTTTTTTTTTTTTTGAGTTGGAGTCTCACTCTGTCACCCAGACTGGAGTGCAGTGGCCGCTCCCAGCCACCACAGCCTCGACCTACTGGGCTCCGGCGATCCTTCCGCCTCAGCCTTACAAGTAGCAGGAACTACAGGCGCGCACTACCACGCCCTGCTGATTTTTGATTTTATTGTAGAGATGAGGTCTCACCAAGTTGCCCAGGCGGGTCTCGAGCCCACGGGCTCAGGCAATCCACTCACCTTAGCCTCCCAAGGCATGGGATTACAGGCTAAGCCACCGAGCCTGGTTCGATTATTTCAAACTTATGACAACTTAACTCTTCCCTCAAAGAAAAGAAAAAGAAAAAAAGCAATGAGAAAACTAAACTCTACACTTTAACTTCACCTCACTCCGGTTTTTTTCTTTCTGTTGTCTCTATTTATATCTTTTTATAGTCTCTATCTATTACTTTTTTTTTGGTCAGAGACAGTTTCTCACTCTGTCACCCAGGCTAGAGTGCAGTGGCAATCATAGCTCACTGCATCCTTGGACTTCTGGGTTAAAGCGATTCTCCCAAGTAAATATGTGCCACCATGTCTGGACTCTCTCTCTCTCTCTTTATTTTTTTTATATATATATATTTTTTTTTTTTTTTTTTTAAGGTGTTTACATTTTTATTTTTGTAGAGACTGGATCTCACTATGTTACCTAGACTGGTCTTGAACTTTGGCCTCAAGTAATCCTTGGCCTCCCCAAATGCTGGGGTTATAGGCATGAGCCACTACATTTGGCCAAGTATAGTAATTTTTGATATGTTTGTCTTTTAGTCTTTCTACTGAAGACATGAGTGGCATACATAATTACAGTGTTAGGGCATTTTGTGCTTCTCTATGTATTTACTTTTATCATTGAATTTATACCTTCAGATGATTTCTTGTTGCTCATTAACATCCTTGAGGAAGTGCCTTTTGCACTTCTTGTAAGACAAGTCTGATGTTGATGAAATACCCCAGGTTTTGTTTGTCTGGAAATGTATATCTCTTTCATGTTTGAAGAATAATTTTTGCTGGGTATAATACTCTAGGTTGAAAGGGTTTCTTCCTTCAACATTTTGAATATGTCATCTTTCTCCTTCCTGGCCTGTAAAGTTTCTGCTGAGAAACTGTTGCCAAAGATATCAGAACTCCTTTACATATTATTTACTTCTTTTCTCTCTTGTTTTTAGGATCATTTCTTTGTCCTTGACTTTTGATTATTATATGACTTGAAGTAGTCTTATTTGGGTTGAATCTTCTTGGTGTTCTTTGACCTTCTTGTACTTGGATTTTCATATCTTTCTTTAGGTTGAAAAAGACCTCTGTTGTTATTTCTTTGAATAAATGTTCTACCCTCTCTCTCTCTCTGCATCCTTTTTAAGGTCAATAACTCTTAGATTTGTCCTTTTGAGGTTATTTCTCTAGAACTTGTAGGCATGCTTTATTCTTTTTTTTCCTCTTTTTATTTTCATATAGTCTGCCTTTGAGCTCACTAATTCTTTCTTCTGCTTGTTCTATTCTGCTTTTGAGAGACTCTGATGCATTTTTCAGTTTGTCAGTTGAAATTGCCACCTCCAGAATTTCTGCTTGGTTTTTAAAAATTATTTCAATGTATTTGTTAAATTTCTGTAATAGAATTCTGTATTATTTTTCTTGTCTTATTTTGAAGTTTTTTGTGCTTCCTTAAGACAGCTATTTTGAATTCTTGTCCAGGAGATCACATATCTCCATCACTTCAGGATTGGTCACTGGTGACTTATTTAGTTTATTTGGTGAGGTCATATTTTCTTGGATGTTCTTTATGCTCATGGACATTTACTGATGTCTGGGCATTGAATAGTTACTTATGTCTGGGCATTGAATATTTATTTCAGTCTTTACAGTTTGGACTTGTTTGTACATGTCCTTTTTGAGAGGGCTTTCCAAGAATTCACAGGGAATTGAGTGTTGTGACCTAGGCCTGTGGTCACTGGAGCCATTCTTAGCACTTGGGGATGTCATAAGTCCAGGGACACTGTGACTCTTGCAGATTCCTGCAAACACAGCCTTGGTGAACTTGGAAAAGATGAAGTTTATGAGGAAAGATCTCTTGCTCTCTTCCCTCTCTTCCCTCTGACAAAGAATCTCTTTCTGTGTTGGACTTCCTGGAGTTTGGGGAGATTGATACAAGTACTCTGGTGGACATCATGGTTGTTGCCATGCTGGGTTGGACCTGAAGCCCATAGCTTTTCAAACCAGCACAGTGCTGGGGACTTGCCCAAGGCCCTTGGCCACTGCTACTTGGCTGTTGCTGATGTTTATTCAAGGCCAAGGCCACTTTAGTCAGCAGGTGGTAAATGCCAGTCCTGGGTCTGTCCCACCAGTGCAGCAGATTCCTTTTTGATCCAGGATGTGTCTAGAAATACCATTCAGAAGCAAAGAACTGGAATCAGGGGCTTCAGGGATCTGCCTGGTGCTTTATTTTACTGTGGCTGAGCTGGTACCCAAGTCACAAAACAAAATCCTTGTACTCTTCCTTCTCCTTCCCCCAAGTGGAAGGCATCTCTCCCCAAGCTGTACTGCCTGGAGTTGGGGAGGGCAATGCATGCTGACACTCCTGTGGCCGCCATAGCTGATATTGCATTGGGTTGCACCCCAAGCCTGCTGCCTTTGAGCAACCAGTGCAGCACCAGGGCTTGCCCAAGGACTGCAGTCCTTGTGGCCTGACTGCCACTCAAATTTATTCATGGCCCCAGGCCACTTTAGTCAGTTGGTAGTCAAGTGGGCTGGGACTCAGACTCCCACTGGAGTGGAGGATTTCCCTCTAGTCCAGGGCTGGTCTAAATGCTCCCTCTGTGATAACTAGCAGAATTTTCCCCTGTGTTGAGTTTCATTGTGACAGTGCAGCACTGAGTTCCAATGCAAGGTCCCACAATCACTTTGCTTTCCCTCCCCCAAGCACACAGATTCTCCCTCAAAGCTGTGCTGCCTGAGGTTGGAGGAGGGGTGGTGTAAGTGATGACTGGCTGTCCCTACTTCCCTCTTCAATGTCTCTTTGATTTTATTATGTGAAAACCAGGTTGAGATATGCCGGGTAGAGTACAGTGTTTTGCCTTATAGGTTTTTTAGACTCCACCACAGAAAGGAATTTCAGAGTGAGTCCAAAGTATAGTTTAAGACAGAATTTATTAGAAAGAAAGAGGCACGCTTAAGGGAGAGCATGGATCCTTCAAGAGAGGGCATGTGCTTGCCTTTGACAAGACGCTTTATTTGCTTTTACAATGATTATTAAGCAAATCATGAGATAAGAGGGTTTGACTGCAGGTATCTTTTCACTAGTTTTGATTATCATCTCTTAACCTTTTAAGGTCATAACAACCTTCTAAATAATTAAAATTACTGTCTAACCATATTCGGGCTTTCTTAGAACATTATATCTGTGTTTTGGGCAACTCTCTATTGTTTCTGTGTTTATTACTACACTGGTAGATCCATATTCCAGTGCACAAGATGGTCAGGTCTGGTGTGCCTGGTTGGTCAGGTGAAGGTTGTGTATAGATAAGAAACATGTCTGAATGTTTACCCTGTTTTAATTTAGACTTGCCTAAGAAAACCTGCCTAATGACTTCTAAACTATGTTGACTATGCCTGCCTCACTGTGATCGCTCATCTTATTTTTGAGGTTTTTATGGAGGTGTTTTCTTGTGTGGATTGTTCAATTTGATTTTCCTATGGGCGGGAAATCACTGGGGGGTTCTATTTGGCCATTGCTTCATCTTCATGGTCATTAACCTTAATCTTAATACAAGGTCCCTTTTGTCATGTAAAGTAACATATTCACAGGTGCTAGAAATTGGAATGAGACATTTTTGGGGGAGCCATTATCTGCCTACCACAGACACAGAAGCAAAAACAGTGAATGGTGTGTTTGAACACAAATACAAAAGTTATATTAGGAAAAAGAAGTGGAAAATAAGAGTGCACTGACCCAACCACTTTCTTTATACTTAACCCTACTGTTTGGCTGATTTTATGACTGGCCTTTTTAGGCCTGTACCTCCTTTGGCTAAACATAAACATCTTAGGCATCCATATTGATTCCAAAACTTTTCCATGTGATTGTTAGCTGAGAAATGTATACCAAGTTTTAATTTGCAGTATTTGCATTACAAAATTTTTTTTAAAATATTGAAATTATATTTCACATACACTGAAAAAGTCACACATCCCCTCTCTCATCTTAGCCTATACAGGCTTCTTATTGTATTTACACCCTCTGCCCTGTCCCCTCCCTGAAATAGGATTCTGTCTGTGGAAAACCTCATCTGTGCTGACATCACACTTTAGCTGATAACTCTGTTGACACTGATTTGTTAATCCAGAAAGTTGCCCAACTTGTTTTTAAACCCTCCATCATCTTCAGGACATTACATAAATTGAATTGATTTGTGAGAGCCTGTAATTCATTTTTATATGACATGAACATATTTACAAATATAGTAAAGAAAAACTGCAATTATACAATGTCAGTTTTTTATTAACCAATTGTATCATTGTGGAAAGAACATCTGTGTCCTTGACAAATCTCACAGTCAAATTTTGCTTTTTGTTCTTTTTGGACCGAGTTTTCCCTACTCAAGTTTGAGTCTACAGTGTTATGGCAAAAAAGGTCCAGAGGAGGAAAAGCAACAAGCAGCCCAATAAAGGCTCTTTGAACCTCAGAACTTGGGTGAAGATTAAAGGAGAAATGCTCTCTGTCATAAGGACTATCTTTTTCTATATTAAAAAAATCAGTTTCAATTTGCTCTGAAAAATGTAAGAACAAGAGAACTCATTTGCAGAGATGAAAATCTGAAAGCATAAAGGAATGATAATTTGCTGTAGCTAAAAATATATCCCATCTTGATGCATTTCCGTCACATGGGTTGTTAACAGTGTGTCCAGGCTTCATCTGCAAAGAAAGACACCTCATCAGAGCCTGCAGTCAAGAATCAGATACAGTTGATTTTAATGAGCTTTCCTTCTAAGTTGAATTCATTTAAATAATTTCTCCATTAGACTTTTCCATGGAGACACGAAGCATTATAATTATATTCTTGATTCCAGTTGTCTGCGGCAAGCTTACAACATATCTATGTAAACTACACAATTCCAGTCCCTGCCTTTAGGAGCTTATGTCTAGTAGGAGAGAGAAACATAAACAACTGATAATCGCACACATGGTCCTTTCATTACAGTTGGAATAGGTGACCACAAGCAAAAGAGTGACGTATCATGACAATTTACAAAGGCAGAACTAAATTAGTTTGAAGTGTCAGAAAGCCCTTTCTAAGTGTCAAAGGTAAAATGAGATAAACTTAGGAACATTTAAAAATGTTACTGTCATACACTTAAAGGAAACATAGATTCACATCTGGGAGCCCTCAAGTCGAAGTGGTAAGCATATCTTTACATGACAGCTTGAAGCAAAAGTGAGAAGTCGTTTAAACTTGACAATGATTGGTTATTATAATGAAGGTTTACAGATGCCAGAGGACTGGTTAAAAGTGATTATCTTATACTGTTTTTGAAAGACAACTCATTTTATTTATGACCACCAGAGGCATTCATGAAAAATAGCCTAAGATTTTTTTTTAATGTAAAAAAATTAAGCTAGGTTAAATTTCACATATGTAGCCTAGCTTGTTTGTTTGCTTAGAGAATTCTCAGGTCTGGTCTACAATTTGTGTTATTTTAATAATCCCCCCTTTTGGTCATCTTCTCTGTTAGGGAGGTTAATATAATGATTAGGAGAACAAGGACTAGAAAATTCTTTGGAGCAGAGATCTCCAGGAGCCAAGACTTAGCCAACTAAATAATTCAATGAAAGAAGATTTAACTGCTTTATGAGAAATTAAAAGAAGCCGATTGGGTCTTTCCCAGTGAGGCTCAAGTGAAATTTTTGGTTGTGATGAAATACTTGTATCTGATCTTTAAGCTCTTTTATATTTTGGGCAACAATTCCTGATTTATGAAAAAACGTTTTCCACTAGTGATAGTGCATGTGTTCATTGCTGGGTAGTTAGGGTTTCTAAGACTCATTTGTTTTATAAAACTATTGAAGCAAGGTTAGAAACCTCAGTTTGCAATGCTTGGAGGGAAGTAGCAGTGTCATTAAAGCTTATTTCTAAAGTTTTAGAGAAATTTATAGTCTCTGTTTCTAATTCAGAGATGCTAATGTGAGGAATTAAAGTTCTGACAAACAAGTGGCACTCAGTGTTGTGTGTAATGAGATAGTTGGTTCTGTGTGGATTTCTTTTTACATGGTGTTACCTGATGAAAAAATAAATTAAGATTGGTGGTTTCATTTGTTGATAGCTTTTTATATATGAATATTGGGAGTTACTAGTTCCAGTCTACAATGACCATTCGAGGTTGGGGAAAGTTACTGACGCTGGGTGGTGTTACATTGAGAAGTCTTGTTCCCTTTAGGAATAAAGTTAAATTTTAATGGTCTTGGTTTGGGCAACTTGTGGATTAATTGCCCCAGGTTTTTTTTAAGGATGGAGGAGCAAGCAATGCTTCTAATTACTAAGTTTAGGCAGAAAGAGGGATTTACTATAGGATCTGGGTTTGGGTAACATCCAGCTGGGGAAATTTTATTGGGGTCACAGTATTGGTAATGAGCACAGGTAGAGGAGAACTTTCTGTGGTTTCACTGAGAAAGTCCAATTCAAACAATTTTACTTCCCATTTGGGGAGTGATGTGTCCCAGACTGGAACCATCAGTCTGATTAATAAAAATACAGAATGAATTTTTTTTTTGCTAGTTGAGAATGAATAGGAAATATAATTGGGAAGAACTGGCTAGTTAGGCTTTGGTGATGTCTCCATATCCCACTGGGTTAATACCACAGTGTTTTATTAGCAGGGAGAAACACTAAGAATATATTAGGTTCTTCATCAATTATTGGCATGTAACATTCCACCTGATTAATCATAGATGTTGTTTTTTGTATAGTCTCTACTAAAGGGTATCTACATTCAATGTTAGTAAGGCTTAATATAATTAATAAAAAAACATTTTATTATGACTGTGTTCTTATTCTATTGTCTAGGGAAAGATGAGCCTACTTTCTGAAGTTATCTGCTTCTGGGGAAAGATTTTCATTGGGTATCCTTAGTTTTAAATCAAGAATTTTGTAGTCCTTGTGGGTTGACAAGTTCAAGACTTTGAGGGAATATTTTTTAGTTGTAGGATATGAGCCCAATATTGGATATCTTGTGATTTAACTGCTTTATGAGAAATTAAAAGAAGCCGATTGGGTCTTTCCCAATGAGGCTCAAGTGAAATTTTTGGTTGATGTCTTTTCCAGAATACACACTTACTAGACTCCAATGTCTAGGGCACAAAGTCCTCAACAAGCAGAGGGCCCCTGAAGGCTTCTTTTACTTGTTGGAAGTAGACTTTGAACTATTGTATTAGTGCTTCCCATTATTGGGTCATGTAAGAATTTACAAGAACAGGGTGAACACTTGACTCTATCATTGAGGGCATGGCTTGTCCAGTAATAGTTTTATAAGGAATTATTTTATGTTTTACAAAAGGTGTGGTCTTACTGACATAGAGCTTAAGGCAACACCTAAGGCCAAGATAATCTTGTGGTTTCAGTTAATTTTGCCAATTTTAGTTTTAGAATACTGTTGTTGCATTATTCCTTTTCTAAAGACTGAGGGTGATAAAGACAATGATGATGCCATCACGTTTGAATGACCTTGTTCAGTTGTTTGCTAATGTGCCCAGTACAGTGAGCTCCTCTATCCTGGGAATTACACTTGGGATTCCCCAAAGTGGAAAACTGTTTTCTAATTTTTTTTGACAATAGTAGTTACATCAGTCTTCCAATAGGAAGGTCTTATCCATCCAGAAAACATACATATTATTACAAGTACACATTGACAACCAATGGAAATGTGTAATTGAATGAAATCCATTGGAAAATGTTCAAGTGGTGGGAGAGCTTTCCTTGGGGTCACTTCTTTTTTTTAAAAATTTTTTAATTTAAAGATGTGGGGTACAATTCAGGATTAGGTAGACAAGTGGTCATCTTACAAGTAAAGTTTGGGCCTCCCTTTGGTCCCTACTTAGCCTGGTTTGAGAGCAGGTACCCTTATTGATGTTATGTGCACCCCCTCTTCCTCCACTGATAGTTTCCCGCTACTGCCAATCTCTTTCATGTAGTATTACGATAAATGTTCAGTGTCCGCTTATGAGTGAGAGCAAGTGGTACTCAGTTCTTTGTTTCTGTGATAGATCACTGAGTTTGATAGACTCTAAATCCATCCAAGTTGCTGCAAAGTCCATAATTTTTATGACTGTGTAATATTCCATCAATCCTTCTGGGATTATGGGTTTGGCATGTCAGGCATTGATTATATACTTGTCTGGCCTCCTTGGAGGAATTCCTCCACTAATTGTTTTTAAATGACTTCTTATTAAGATAAAATATAAAATATCATTTTTATTAAGCTCCTCATGGGTTGCCAAATACAAGCCTTACAGCAAAGGAAGTTTTAAAGATGCTGGAGGTACAAACCAGCCATAGGCACTTTCCATGGGTCTCCATTTTGTATTAAATTTGCATTAGTCATTGTACCAGTCTTGTTTTTCTGATTCAGAAGTATAGCATTGTTTATGAAATAAGTTGTTATAAATTATTTGGTTTGGATCAAGCTATAGAATTCATTCAAGTTACGGAGTTCTGGTACATTAGGAGTCTCCTGAGTAGCAGTCTTACCAGGGAAATCAGACACAGCGTTGCTTTGATATTCAGGGTCTGATTTGCATGTTTCAGCTCCAATTTTTATGATAGCAACTTGCAGAGGCAAAAATCATGCAGAAAGACCAGTAGCCTGATCTTTGATACAGGCATGCCATTAGATGTCAAAAATCCCTTTTCCATAGCATACCAAAATCACGATGACTCCCAAAGCATATCTGTTACCAGTATGTTTATTTCCAGTTTATCTTTGGCTAATTTACAAGCTTGAGTGAGGGCAAATAATTCTGCAGGTTGGACTGAACTAAATTGAAGAAATACTCCTGTTTCTGATCATTCATGTTGGGTTGTAACAGTTGGAGCAAACTGTTCTCAAGCACAGTTTGGTACTTTCCTTTAGGGGCCATCAACATACAGGCTCAATTCTGCATTAGTCAAAGGTGTGTCTTGTGAATCTCATTTAGGAGTAAAATTTTAGGTTACCAACTTAACGTAACTGTGAATCTACCCTTTGTTAAGCAAAAGTAAAATGTTAGGAGGCTGAGAGAGTTACATTAAATAACGTGTAGGTTTAAAGAGGTAGATGCAGAGTCTCATAGATATTAGTCTGCTGGCTGAAAAATGATGGCGTGCTCAGAACTTAATCACTTTTTACAGCATGAGAGACTTGCAGACGGAATAATTTCTTTGAATAAGTTCTGAAGAGGATTCCACAGTTTTAGTGGCTGCAGCTACTGCTGTTCAACAACTTGGATATGCCCTGGCTACTGGGTCCAATTGTAGACTGTAAGCCAAAGGTCTATTTTTTCCTCTATGGTCTAGAGTGAGGGCACTTAAAGCCTGATTGTTTTATTCATGGGCAAACAACGTGAAGGGTTTAGAGAGATTGAGAAGTTCTAATGTGGGAGGATGTATCAAACCCATTTACATTCAGTAAAAGCCTTTTCATGTTTTGTTTCCCAAAGAAGAGATTTCTGAATGCTATTTTTGGTCAGTTCATAAAGTGAAGAGGCCGTAATAGAGAAATTGGTAACCCAGGACCCTCAGTATTCTGCAAGTCCAAGGAATCATCTGAGTTGCCTTTTAGTCACTAGTTTAGGATAATTTGGGATAGTTTTAAATTCTGTCTGGAGACAGAAAGATTTCTATTATGTAATTCCTGTTATGACCTAGGTAATGTAATACTCCTTGTAAGAATTGGAGTTTCTTTTGGCAAGCTTTATAACCCTTGCAGGCTAATTGCTGTAGAAAATACAGTTGGCTCTTTGTATCCTGAGTTCTGCATCTGTGGATTCAACCAACCACAGATAAAATATATTTGAAAATTAATTGTGTCTGTATTGAACATATGCAAACTTTTTTTGTCATTTTTTCTACACAATACAGTATGGCAACTATTTATATAACATTTACTGTGCATTTGGTGTGATAAGTAATCTAGAGATGCTTTAAAGTCTACAAGGTTTGCATAGCTTATGTGTAGACACCATGCCATTTTATGTAAGGTACGTGGGCATCCTCAGGTTTTGGTATCAGAGGAAGGTCCTGGAGCCCATCCCTCATGGATATTGAGGGATGACTGCATGTCATATTGTTGACTGAAAAACCACAGTCTTCGTAAATTGGGAAACGGAGACTTTATTTCTTGTAGTGTGTTACAGCTTCGAGGTAGCTATTCTGACAGGCTGGGAAGCTGGTGTTTCCTGCAGAAGCCAGTAACAGGCACTTTGAAGGAGGAGGTGTTGGGGGGGGAGCTTAATGATGAATGACTTGACTCAACATACATATTCAACAGGTTATAGGAGAAACTATGACTATTCATGAGTTTTAACAGCACAATTATTATGAATATTCTATGAACTATGTGTATTGTCCCAACACATGCTTATTGAACAAACGTGTAACATACGACCCATGTTTAACATTGAAATGTATTACAATTTGGCCCTATAGGTCAAAAGGTCTTTTTAGGACACAAGTCTCTGAAAACTTGCAGAAACCAGTCTTTGGACTGTGGTCGTCTTATCGGGAGAAAGTTACTAAAATCTGTTTCTTGTCTGATCAAAGCTGTCATTATAGCTTGTGGATCAGGGGCTCATGTAGTCAGTGTCTGACATTGAACTACAATTGTTTTAATATTGCTTCTCAAGGCCAGGACTTGTTTAGCTGCTAGACAAAAAGAAAAACATTGTGGCAGTTAAAACATAGTTTATTCAAGTAAGTGTATTATGTGCATGGCTTAACCCTTGCCTGGTGTAGCTTTACATGCTGTTTATAGTTTTGTATCTTATTGCCATAAAGAGTCAGTTCTGTCAGTCTTTTGGTCTCTATTTTAACATTAATGGTGGTCAGTTCTGCCTAAACTGCAAAACAAAGGGAGGTATAACAAAGTGTGTCTGACCTCCCATACAGTCGTGGCCGGGAACCCAGTTTTTAAGTTTATTCTGGGGTCCCTTGGCCAAGAGGGAGTCCATTCAGTCAGTGTGCGGGCTTAGAATTTTATTTTTAGTTTACAAAATTAATTTCTGAGTCTTCTTGAGTGAAGAGCAAAGAAGTCAGTCATCTACTTACTGGATCAGGGTAGAATTTCTGAGACATTGCAGGGTTTTAAAATCCTGACCTGTATATAGCTTGTGAGAGGCATGAAGGAAGCTTGGCAGATCCCAGAGGCATTGCTGTGCAAGTGTATTGTTGGTTTTCCAACAGCACAATAGAGGTAAACACATACTGGCTCTCTATCTACAGGAAGACAAAAAAAAAAAAATGCGAACCATAATGCCATTCCTGTGAATCATTTGAATTCAGTGGGTACATTTACTAATAGGGAGTTTGGGTTAGGCACTACAGGAAATCTTGGGATAACAATTTTATTTATAGCTCTAAGATCTTGTAAAAATCTTTATTCTTGTCTGTGGGGTTTTCTGACAGGTTTAGAAAGGAGGTGTTGCAAGGGTTGGTACAAGAAATAATAATCCCCTGTTTCATTAAATCTTCTCTTATAGGTGTAAGACCTTGTATGGCTTTAGGTTTTAAAGGGCACTGAGGCAACTCAGGAAACAGGTTTGAAGGATCAATCTGAATTTTAACAGGTTTTGCACTTTTGATTTTTCTCATGTTTGTAGAGGAAGAGGCTCATGGAGTGTCAGGGATTTCCTCTTATTTCATTCTATGCTACTCTTGGACACTTTGCCGGTCAGGATCTTCAGCATATTTAATGGGATCCTTCCAATCTGTTTCTTAAAACCATTTTTTATTGCCCGAGCCCGTGGGTTCGAGACCCGCCTGGGCAATTTGGTGAGACCTCATCTCTACAATAAATCAAAAAATTAGCCAGGCATGGTAGCGCATGCCTGTAATTCCAGCTACTTGGAAGGCTGAGGCGGAAGGATTGCCGGAGCCCCAGCAGGTCGAGGCTGCGGTGGCCGGGAGCGGCCACTGCACTCCAGTCTGGGATACGGTGAGACTCCAAATCAAAAAAAAAAAAAAACAAAAACCATTTTTTGAGCATCTTCAGGACTGACTACTATGTAAACAAATTGATATAAATCAGAGAATCCTGGATTATAAGCATCAAAAGGAATTGCAAATTCTTATTTAAACTTAGTTTGGTCTTTTTTAAGGTTTGGAAAAT
>CAUYQG010142725.1:0-16020 GCA_963574415.1 Tarsius wallacei
TGCCCAGGCGGGTCTCGAACCCGCGGGCTCAGGCAATCCACTCATCTCAGCCTCCCAAGGCGTGGGATTACAGGCTGAGCCACCGAGCCCGGCTTGAGACTATATTCTATTTAATCTTCATGATTTGTATTATCCAGTAAAAATAATTACATATATAAATTTAATACAGTAATTTTTATTTTAATAAAGTAATAAAAATAATTACACACTAATAAATACTATCTTCCTTTTTCATGAGCATAACAAGGGATGTTCTTTAATAGCTGAACAATCTGAAATCACTGTATACATAATCAACTGTGCAATGGAACTGCTCACAGATGGACCCCTACCATCTTGCCCAAAGCAGCTCTTGGTGCATATGGAGTTCGTAAAATAATTAGCCAGTTTCACACTTTACACTTAAGTTTGCTTCCCACAGTTAAGCTGGGACACAAATGCCTTGGCTGTAACAAAATATCTTTGTGGGTCAAAAGGGTGCCTCTACATCCCAAAAAGGGCATGCAGAAGAGTACAAAAGTAGTATTTCCCAGGATTTCCATTTGAGAATCCCTAAGAGGGTTTCACTTTGAAGGTCCTCTCTACCCCCTCATGTTGATCCTAGATGAATGAAACACAGCCTCTTCAACACACACACACACACACACGCCATGCACATGGGTACACGTACACACATCAATACCACATACAAAAATGCATGGCATATTAGAAACCTGAAGAAGCAGAAAAGATGAGCAAGAATTAAAGGGACATAATCTCAGAACACAGGCTTTCTGGAAAACACTTTACAATCGATTTTAGACATTTCAGTTCATTTGTAGCCAACCAGCCTAAGGTTTCCAAAGATTTCCCTTCAGCTCCTCACCACGTCTCCCTTCTCTAGCCCTCCTCTCTTCCTCGTCTTCTCTCTTGTGGCTCATCCCCAAAATTCCACACTCTTTTGTTACTCAGATTCAGCCAACACCAGACCCTTGTGTCTTTCTGGTCCCCAGAAGTCAGCAAGAAATAGTTCCATACAGAGATAGCACACTTTCAATAAAAATTCTACTGTTGACTGTTAACAATTTTTTTTTTTTCTGTCATGATACACACAGACAGCGTTAAACTTATCTTAGATCACACAACCAATACTGCCCTACTGGCTTCCAGAAGTCTCTCTGCACATTCTTTCATCCACTGAATTGAAAGTTACTTATATTTCACTGATCATAAAAAATATACAATCGAAGCAGACATTCAAAAGGGGGTCTTGGGAGTGGATAGGAGAAAGTAAAAATTATTGGCCTGGTGATTTCAATATATTACATGGTGGTATAAATCCCAGGTAAAGATTCTCAACCTGGTACCCTTACTGGGTCCTCCCTGAATGTGTCCTCACTGGGATATAATCCACTCTCAGCAGCCCTGTGTGAAAATAACATGAGAACTTAGGCTATTCTAATGTTTATTTACTAATTTTGTGCTAATTATGCTTTTGGAGTATCATTTGGTCTGATCTGCTACTGTGTCGGGTACTGCAGCTCCCAGGACAGTGTTACCGAAAAGATTTGGAGAACGTCCTGACTCTGAATTCAGATCATCTCACTTCAATCTGAAAAGGCAGAAATCCACATACACAAACCTTCATTCATATTGTCTGTCCCTCCTACTCACAGGGCTGCTGCATTGTTAAAATAAGTTAAAATAGGAGAAATTATACAATAGTAAGGTCTGCTTTTAAAATGATTTTTTCCATTACAAAATTTTGAAGCAATTTTGGAAAATGTTGATTTATTTCCTTAGAGATTTTTCTATGCATGAATAAAATTTTATATATTGAAATACACATTTATATATTTATTTTTACTTAATATTAGAACACAAGCATTTTAGCATTTATTAAAGCTATTTATAAATATTCATCCATAATAACATTGCATAATATTTCATCAATATAAACATATCATAAGTTACAACACCAGTGATGTATTTTATTTGTTTAGAGATGTCATTTAAAAAAAATTATCCACATATGACATATATATGTATATTTGTACGCTAGAGTTTTTTAAGGATAGATTTGTAGAAAAATAATGGAAAGTCTATTTTAAAGTAAATTTTATTT
This sequence comes from Tarsius wallacei, assembly GCA_963574415.1. NCBI lineage: Eukaryota > Metazoa > Chordata > Mammalia > Primates > Tarsiidae > Tarsius > Tarsius wallacei. The sequence continues at coordinate 2,105 of CAUYQG010142725.1, forward strand.
ATCAACTTTGCTAATGGTTTGTTAATGGTGTTACCCTTTACAAAGTATCAACTTTGACTTTTTGGATCCCCTTTGTTGTATTTTTGTTTTTAGGTTATTCTCTTCTGGTTTTGTTGTTGTTATTGTTGTTCTTTCTTTCAATGTTTTGGAGATCCTGGGACTTAAAGTTGATGCTGTAATGGGATAGGTCTTGGGGGTCTTCAGAAAAGGACTGAGTTTACTTTGAATACATGATGGATATAAATTGTTGTGACCTCAGGACAGACTGTGACAGATTATATTTTCCAAAGATGGCCACAACAAATCTATCATGCATACTCTTCTAACAATGTGTCTTTGAAACTTCTCCCAACAAGAGATGGATATGTGCTAGAACTCTTCCAGTTGTATCAGGGAGGGACTTTGTAATTGTTTCTGTTGTTCTCTATTATAACTAATTTTGGGGGAAGTCAGTTACCATGTAAATAGTTCAATTATCCATAGTTCATCATATTGTGAGGGAACCTGCCCTAGAGCACAAAGAGAGACCACATGGAAAGCCCTCAGACCACAGGAAGGAAGAGAGATGCCTGGCCAACCCCAGGAGCCCCAACTGTTGTCCATTTCAACATCAGCCATGACATGGAAGACTGTGAGCCAGATGTCCTCATCCTAGTCCTTCCTGAATTCCTGACCCCCAAAAAGATAAAGGATACTAAAATTACTGTAATTGTTTAAGCCCCAAAGGATGGTTCATCGCAGAGCAATAAATAACGGAAACACCTCAACCTCCCCCTCTTAACTTACGCAATGTCATTTTCAAGTATTTCAGTTGTCTTTTGTTTTGACCATACAAATCATATGCAAATCATATGTTTAGATTTATCTAAATGCTTAGCAAATTTCTTTGCATCCCAGATTTTCTTTCTGGAATCACATTTTTTTCTTGAGATATGTCCATCAGAATTTCTCTCAGTGAAGGTCTTTGAGTGGTAAACAATCTCTGTGTTTGTTTTTCAGAAAAATGTTTTTTATTGAAACAAATACTGAAAAATAGTTTGCTGATTGCACATTTCTATGTTAATAGCGTCTACTCTCAGCACTTCTAAGATATTTTTCCACTACTTTCTAACTTCCATTTTTACTGTTAGAAGAAGTCTGTTTTTGTATAATTATCCTTTTGCAAATGATCTGTTTTTTCTTTTGGCTGCTTTTACCAAATGACCTATTACCTTCAGTTCAGTTTTACCAAAACTGTCTATGTTTACATTTTTTAAAAATGTAATTGATGATGTTTGATATTTTGTGTTTCCTATATATACATGAATTACATTATTCTTGAATTCTGAAAAAGTCTTAACCCTTTTCTCCACTGTACAGTTCCACAATTCCACTTTAATGTAGTTTTCTTATTCTGTCTTTCATGTTTCTTTATCTTGCCTTCATATTTTCTGTATCCTCATATCTGGACAATTATCTTCTAGAGTTCACCTGTTTTCTCTTCAGTTATATCTAATCTTATGTATGTCCACTTCAACAATTATATTTTTAATTTCTGCAAGTTCAATTTAGTCATTTTTAAAGTCTGTGTATTTAATTTTGATATCCTCTTATTGGTTTCTTATTTTTTCTAATAATATATTTATTATTATAAAGCATCTAATAACTCAGTAAGTTCTCACATATTAAGTTTATCTACTATTTTTTCTTTGCTTGTTGTCTTTGAGGATTCACACTATTGATGGCCTGTATGCATTCTGAGTATTTGCTTGTGGGCTTTTATGTGTCTGAATGTAATAAATGGGAATTCTAAGAGCTTTCCTTCAGAAGAAATTTGTGTTTGCTTATGTTGGAAGCCAGGGGCTGCTACTGACCTGGCACCACATTAGGCTCCATCTCAGGGCTTAATATGGTACACATATTAACATGGTGAGTCCAGGGTCTGGTTTCCTGCTCTAAACTTTTGTATATCAGTTTTATAGTTCCAGGGCTTGATCTGGTTTTAGTTCCCTGATTTTCTGTTTTCCATTTTTTTCAAGGGGGAAGGTATGGAGATACTCTTGGAGATTTCACTAAATTTGGAAAGTACAACAATCCATTCAAAAATGTTTTATCCAAGAACAAAATGTATTTCGACAGGAGAGCCATCCTAATGCAGCTACTTCGGATATCAGTCAAGATTGCTTCTACCGAATACAGCTATATAATCTCATTTATATCTTTCAACAGTTCTCAAGGTAAATAATTTTATTCTCAACTGACATATAATAACTTAGGTAACTAAGGTTGCATAGCTAGTACATAGAAGTATTTAGTGACACTGGCACTAGAATTTGAAAACAACTCTGTCCAAAGTCAAAACCTGTGTTTTTTACTGCTGTGTAATATTGCCTCTTTGACACAAACTCCATGGATTCATGTCCTTTTAGGGGAATCTCTTTACTATCTCCTACGGGCTATCTCTAGTTCCAATTTTAGCATCTGTCTTCTACTTCCCTTATATAAGTGCAGATATTAGATTGAATCCATGACTTCCAACCCTTGATGAAAACACTGATAAGCTGCTCTGAGTTTAGAGAGTAAAGAAAAAAGAAGTCAGATAGCAAAGGAGACATGGAAGTTTTAGGAACACAATTTGAGATATGAATCATACATAATTTTAAAGAGAAATTGCTATAATCTTTTTAGACCCAAGTTAATGTTCCCAAAACTCAAATTAGTCTTTTAAAAAAGCACATAAATAACAAAAACAGTTGTTCTCTCTGCTATTATCACCACATTCCCAATTTCCTGTAGTAAAACTAGAAGCAATAACCATTTGATAAAATGTCTTCCACTTGTATGAGAACAGATTACTCAGGTTATACCTGATCTCAGGAACCTCAAAACAAATATTAGGGTCGCTTATCGAGTCCTTATAGTGAATTAAAAGTTATACATTTACAAATGTTAAAAGGTTAACTCCACTATGATTTTTATTCCATGTATTTTAAGAGCTTTTCTGCTTCCTAATTCATGTGAATTTTTTTAAAGAGAGTAAAAAGTTTTCCTTACTCATCAGTTCATAAATGCCGTTTTGAAATATTTGCTATGAAAAAATTCATCTCCCTAGCTCAAGAGAATAAAAACATTTTAATTGACACTCTCAAAATCATTAAGTTTCTTAACAGACAGCTTAAACTGGAAATTTAGTTTGAGGAAGATTTTAAAATATATTTTTTCACTTATTCATTCCATAAACATTTACTGTGCAAATAACATCCTAGGTCTCAAGAGCACAGATACAAAAGCCTTGACCTCAAGCTGCTCACATCTATATTCTTTCCTCTATCATGACTACATGGAAGCGCACATACACTGAGACTCTTACTGCTCTTTTAAGTGTCTATAAGTAAAAATCATTTCCCAGGTTGGTTAGCCTCAAAGTTCAAAAAGGAATTCCTGATGTCATAATAGGACAATCAATTAAGTTTCAGTTTTTATCTTTTAATAATCATTTTCCCAAATACACATTGTCCCTGAGAATATTCTAAACTTCCGAGAGCAGCTTCAAGGTTTGAGTCCCATCTCCTTCAACTTCGTATTGCCTTTTCCAGAGTAATCTCAGGAAATATTTGTTTGTTCCCATTTTAATCCTCCTCCTCCCCATGAATTTCTAGATCTTTAACTTCTGTATGTACACTTTTAAAAAACTTATTTGCTCAGGACTAACCTGCCAATTTAAAGAACTCTCTCTCTTCCAAGTTTTCCCTCCTTATTTTTTTCTTTTTCCACTTCATAAAAGAAAGTCATACCTTTATTTTCCCAAATATCATAATGTTGCATTGCCCCAGAGAGAAAAAAAACCACTAGTTCACCAAAGAAACATTTCCAAAATACATACCTTCTGAGGGAATATCTCCTGAAAAAAAGCAAAATTATCTTTAGAAGAAACAGAAAGGGGCTATGCCATATTTTACCCAGGGGACAAACTTTGACAATTTCCCATATTTTTTTATATGCTGAATAATTAGACCTCGGAAATGAGATGATTATACTGGGTTACCTTGTAACATTTATTTTAATTAAAAAGGTAGTCTGTCTTTTCTGGCAGAAATTTAACTTTAATTCCACAAAGAGCATTGACTTTGCCATGAGGACATATAACATCAAAAAAGCTAAATATATATATACTTCTGAGATTTTGACAATATGTATTTAAAGCATATTTACAATATATAGTGCCCTGAACATCCACATTTGGCAACAATTTAATCTATGCCAAAAAAAATTAGTTACATTAAACATGATGTGGAAATCATGGATTCAAAAAATTCTCTTAAAGGGTATATACTAACCTCACCACTATACAACAGAGCCATGTCACTAGAATCAGTGCGTTGTACTACTTAAATTTAGACAACTAAAATAGAAACAAATAATAAGATAGGCTATTTGAACAAAAACATTTAATGAACAATGGGTTAGAGATAGTATATTGATGAAGGGTAACCCAATGAATGTATGAATTGTTTCTTTCTTCCACCCACAAAATGCAGCAAAGAAAGGAAAGGGAAGAAGAAGAAAGAAAACAATGGGTTTAAAGCTCCAACAGGGCCATTGCCTTGCTAAGCTATGATATAGCCATGTGCTCTTTGAACTATGGCCAAGCCATATTATCTTAAGCTTTGGCTCCCTCCCCTACCTTGGGGAGGTGTATCACCTCATTCTCTCTTTCTCTCTAATTTACTTTCTAAATAAACTATATTTTCTAATCTAAAAAAAAAAAAAAAAGGATCCAACAGACTTCATGCCAGACTAAAACAACCTCTCTTCTCCTTGCCCATAAAGATACAATCAGAGAATGAATGAGACTGCAAAACCTTTCTAGTCTTATGGCCCAATCAGAGAATGAATGAGACTGCAAAGCCTTTCTAGTCTTATGGCCCAGGCACCCGAACTAATCTTTTTTCTGGGTGCTGTCAAGAAGAATGCACTCTAAACAAGATACCCTAACAAAGGCTGTAGCAAAGCTCTTTCTTACTGAGAATTCCTTTAAGATGCAGCAATAAATATTACCTTCTCTAACTTTATCTTTGTTACCACAATTGTGTGTGCCTATATTATATTATATTATTTATATTATATTATACTATATTATATTATATATTTATAACATATATAATTTATCTCAAAACTGCTTTATCTTGTTACTGATATTTTTAAAGAGGATTTAATAGTGAAATCTCATAGTGTTTATAAGTCTCAGCAGAATATTTTTATGAGAATCAAGGCTTTGGAGGATAGCTATGAAAATTAGTTGTACATAGCATTTCCCTTGCACATCTTTGCCCCACGAATGAGTTTAATTTTTAGTCACATGAAAGTGCAAGATAACTGCTGATGTCTTGGGTTTACAAAGCTTTGATACAAGACTACAAGATAGGGACAAAATATCTAGTATAAGTAGGATAATCTTCTAACATAGAAATACATACTGCCTGCTTTTTCCACTTCAATTTTATTTCTTCCATTTTAGTGTGCCATTATTGTGTAACACCACCATATATATATTTCAATTCCCATATTTTGCACTTAGTAAAACACTGTTTGTATATACTGCTAGCCACCTGGAAGATGGTGCTGTGAATATAGTTACAAGCTGTATTTAACCAAAGGTTTCCAGCACTTGACACCTGTTTGATTCCTTCTATAAAATGAAAATTGACCATTCTTGGGTTAAAACATTGTCTGTGTTCCAATTTTAACACAGAACTTCACATCACTAATAGTTGTACTGATAAAGTTTTAACTATATTTATATTCAAATCCTTGTATCAATCCTTACATTCAAGACACTGAAATTTCTTTTATATTGAATTTATATTCCAGTATACTTCTTCGGAACTCAATTTTGTCCAAAAAGTAAACTGAGAACCTCTAAAATTAATTATAAGTTTTATAGTCCTCCATCATTTAGGGTTCTTTTTCTTACTTTTTTGTAAAATGCATATGTACAGAAGAGTGCATCTAACATATATGTGCAGCGTTAAGAGTAATTATGAAGTGCATATCCATGTTACATCAACCATTTCCAGCAAACTAGATGTTTTATACCACACCTGAATCAAATACTCTTCTTATCCTGAAAAATGGCCACATATTGTTCTTTAAAGTATTACTGTCCTTTAGAGTATGTCTCTAAATCATACTGTTAATTGATTTTATTTTTTTATATAAGGAACACTGCTTTATTTTTTTACCTTTTCTCTTTCTCAACATTAGGTTTACAAAATTCATCTATTTTATTGTGTATAGCTAGTTCAGTTGCTGTACAGCATTCCATCTTATGAATATTGTCCAATTTATTTATTCATCCTATCACTGATGCCAATCTGATGAATACATAATGGTGGTGTTATACAATAATAGCACACTAAAATGGAAGAATAAAATTAAAGTGGGAAAAGTGGGCAGTATGTACTTCTATATTAGATTATCCTCTTTATACTAGATACTTTGTCCATTGAGGCTTTTTGTGGGTTTATTGTTATCGTTGTTGTTTTATAAAGTCAGGGTTTGTTGCTGTTTTATAGAGACAGAGTCTTGCTATGTTGCCTGGCTAGGACTCAAACTCCTGAACTCAAGTGATCCTCCCATCTTGGTCTCCTGAGTAGCTGGGACTACAGGCTTGCACCACCATTCTCAGCTTTCATTAAGTTTTGATTTGCATTCTTCTGATGATTAGTGATAACTCATTAGAACATATTTTCTTTTACTAGTTGTCTATTTGAATCTATCTCCTTGGAAGAGCTGGTTCAACTCTTTGACTTACTTTCCTACTAGGTTGTAGGTTTTTCTTCTGATTTTCTTTCTCAATTAAATATAAAGGTGTTCTTCATATTTTCTGAATATGAGTCATTTATGAGTTGTCTTCTTCTACAATGTGGTTGCATTTGCCTTACTTGTATCATGTCTTTTTATGAATGAAAGTTACTAATTTTCGTAAAGTCAAATATATTTGTTCTTATAATTAGAGCTGTTTTATTTATTTATTTATTTTTATTAAGAAACCACAAGACTTATGTTATCTTCTACAAGCGTTCTTGTTTTTCTTTTAAAATTTAGGACTTAGGTCTTTACCACCTGAAAATACATTTTGGTGCAAGTTATGAGGTAGAGATCTAATTTAATTTTTTCCCATATAGGTAACTAATTATCCCAACCCTATTTTTGAAAAGTGTATCCTTTTCTTGCTGATCTACAAATGACATCTGCCTCATATATATACATATATAAATATAGATCTATATATATGTGAAACTATCTAGGTGCTTTCTATTCAATTTCACTGGCCAATTGGTTTATTCCTGCACCAGAGCCATATTGTCTTAATTATGATAGCTTTATAATAAGTCTCAACATATGACAGAACAACCCTTACAATCATTTTTTTCTTCAAGAGTTTCTTTACTATTCTTGGCTATTGCATTTCTACATAACTTTCAAGGTTTGCATACACATACACATACCTGCACTGTTAGGATTTCTATCGAATTTCTATAAATCTATAGATGGGTTTGGGTGAACATGATGTCTTTACAATATTGAGTCTTTCAATTATGCACATATTATATCAGTACTTCTAAATAGGTTTTCTATGATGTCTCTTGAAAAAATTTCATAATTTTTCCAAAGAGCACTTGCTTTCTTGTTTAATTGTTAAGTACATCATATTATTTAATGCTATTGTGGATTAAATTTTTTTCTTATTTCACAGAATGAAATTGTTGTGTATATTCTGATTTGAACAGAAACCGTGTTACACTGAACACATCTTCTAAAATGAAAAAAAAATTCACTCACTTTTTCAAAATGATTCATTGCCTGTGAAAACTCTATTCTCTCCTTGTGCAATACATGGATCATGGATGGGGGAAGGTCAGAGGATGCAATGGTGTGATATTGTGCAATATATTTGGTTTTTGACCCTGTTTCTTGGCATACAACTCCCAAAATCCTTATAATTCCACAGTGTCTTTTTGTACGTTATAATTAGCTGATGGCTGGCAGCATCTAGGTTGTAGCTTCAGGGGCTGGTCATTGGAAAAACCAAGGCAAGATTAGAGGATTGGGGCTTTCAGCTCCATGTCCCAACCTTCAGGGAAGGGACAGAAGTGAGAGGCTAAATGTTACACCAATTACCAATGGCCAATGATTTAACTATGCATATCTATGGAATGAAACCTCCATAAAAACCTGAAAGGACAGAATTTGAAGAGCTTCCAGATAGGAAGGTTGATAAAAAGGTGGTTATCAGTGGGTAGTATGTTCAGGGAGGGCATGGAAGCTCTGTGCCCCTTCCCTCATACCTCGCCCTATGCACCTCTTCATCTGTGTCCTTCATAATATAATACATCCACAAATACAGGTGTTTCCTTGAGTTTTGTGAACTGTTCTAGCAAATTAATTGAACCCAAAGATGGAGTCATGGGAATCCCAACTTGAAGCAGGTAAGTCAGAAGTTATGGAGACCTGGATTTGTGACTGGTGGGAGGAGGGGACAGTCTTGAAAACTGAACCTCACTCTGTGGGATCTGACACTATCAGTAGATGGTGTCAAAATGAAATTGGAGGACACCTAGCCTGTGTCCACTGAAGAACTGTTTGCTTGCTTGGTGTATGGGGAGAAACCCAAAAACATTTGGTCACAGAAGTCTGTGTTGATTATTGGAGTGGTGTAAGAGCAGAGAAAAAAAAACCACTTTGAGGTTTTTCCTCTCAGAGATGGTCACTGGTTAAGAGCATGGACTTTGGAATGAGGAGAACTGAAAGAAGTTCCAGGTCGATTATTAGCAGTTGTGAGTATAAGCAGGTTCCTAGATTTAACACATCACAGGTTTCTTCTTTTGTGAAATACGTAACTTAAAATAGTCCCTAGCTATAAGGACTGTTTTGAGAATTAAGCGAGGCCACACATATAAAAAGCACAGACCTGTCTTATATAAATGTTAACTCAATGCTCACCAATATTAATAATAATAATTCTTGTCTGTGAACTTTTTCTTCATAGTGAACATATACGTTAACTAACAGGTTTATTTTCCTCTTCAATATTTAATTTTTGACACTGTTCTTCCTCCATTTGTAGTTAATTTTTTTTCCTCAAAAACAATTGATCTGTCTCCCTCCTTCATTTCATTCCCACCCTCTTCGTCATCTTGCCCTAAGTATTGCTCTAAATATTCTTTCTCACATTCCTTTTTAAATCTTACACCAACTCCACATATTCAGATAGAAAAACAGAATCTTCTGCTCCTGGATTTAATATGCTGAAGGTTTCATTTCCCTCCATGGGAACATATGTTCCTTTTTATAAAGTTATTAAAAAGTTATTTTATTCCCAGCTGGGCTTGGTGGCTCAGCCTGTAATCCCAGCACTGTGGGAGGCTGAGGCGAATGAATTGCCTCAGCCCGCAGGTTCGAGACCAGCCCGGGCAATTTGGCAAGACCTTGTCTCTACAATAAATTGAAAAAAAAAATAGCCGGGCATGGTAGCATGCGCCTGTAGTTCCGGCCACTTGGAAGGATGAGACAGAAGGATCGCTGGAGCCCAGCAGGTTGACGCTGGGGTGGCCAGGGGTGTGCCACTGCACTCCAGCCTGGGCGACAGAGTGAGACTCCAACTTAAAAAAAAAAAGTTATTATATTCTCAAATCAAAATAATAGTGTACTGTTAGACTATGCAAGTTGTTACCTCTGGGAAGAACTGGCTAAAGAATACCTTTTTGTACTTTTTTTTTTTTACAATTTCCTGTAAATCTATAAGTATTAAAAATAAAAAGTTTAATTAACCAAAGAAAATATTTCTGTGTTTTTTCTTTCTTCTTTGTACTTTTTTGTTTAATGTCTTACAATGAACATATTTTTGTTGAAAAATAATAAAATTATTGTTATAAAAATAAAAAATACATTCCTATGGATTATATTTCTTAAACATAAAAATAAAGCTATGAATGCACTAAAACAAATAAAGGACTTTTTCATCATAGGAGGGAGGGACAATATTGTAAGGAGCATTAAGCCAAAGAAAGAAAGAAGTTTTTATAAAAGAAGTCTTAAAGAAAAAGACTAGCAAATCTCATTGCACACAAAGTTTTAAACACTGGTCGGGTGTAGCTTATTTTGGGAGACTGAGGACAGAGTATTTCTTGAGCCCAGGAGTTCAAGACCAGTTAGGCAACACAACAAGACCTCATTTCTATTTGAAAAAATTTAAAAACAAAGTTTTAAACTCTAATAGGACATTAGACAAAAATATGTGACAAGCTAGAAGAAAATATTTGCTATATATAAATATAACAAAGACAATATCAATAACATAAACAGTTCCTATAAATCTACAGGAAAATTTTTTTAAAGAAAGCAATAATAGGCAAAAAATGCAAATAAGCAATTCACAAAAGAAGAAATACTAACAGCCAATCCCACTCAGCCCTTTTTATATTCAGCAAAATGCAAAATAAGTAAAAAATAATGTATCATTTTTCATTCAACACACAAACAAAAACTTAGAAGATGAACAATGCGGTGTTGTTATTGACATGGGGAAACATGCAATATTATTTATTACTGAAAAGAAAACAAATGACACATTTGGGAGGACAATTTCACGGTATCTCCCAAAATTAAAAATTGTTTGATTGCATTTCTAGATATCTATTTTATGAGAATACTTACTATGAACCAAAACAAGTAGTGACGCATTATGTATAAAGTGACACACGTGTGCTGTTCATTTGGATAGGACTTCCTTAGTTGACAAGTGCCTGGGCCCAGAACATCTGGATATTTTCCCCCTAACTGCTAGATTCACAGGAGGGCCTAAAGGCAATGTTCAATTTCTCTTTTCTTGGAGATTGACTTACTCTCTGCAATGAAGGGTCCTTGAAGAAACAACTAATAGCCCACTGACGGGCTTCATCATCTAAAGACTGACCACTCAGAAGCTCCTGCAGGAGCTTCCAAGATGACAAGTAATCCCAAGATTTCTGGAATTGATGCTAAAACAAGAATTTTCCATCTGCTCTCCCAAATCTGATCGAATATAGTGTAATATAGTCTACGATAACCACACATTCTTGAACGTTTTGACAATATCATTATTTTAATACATGCATATGCACTAGATTGGTCATTTGTTTTAATTCTTGATGTTAATTCACTTCACAGTTATCAATCAATAAATAGGATGGAAGCCAACAAATTAAATAGTAGTAATAACAGGTAAGCAGAATATTATGCTGTTCTTTGAGCAAAACCATTGATCCTCATGTTATTTCTACCATCTCTGAAGGCAAGAAACAGAATCCCAGAGGGTGCATAAAATACTGTTTGGATTCCTATAATCCTGCCTCATTTATTTACAATTCCCTCCTTTATCCTTCCTGCCCCTCCAGATAGTTTTTCTCTGTTTCCCAAACTGAATTATGCTTACTGCCTTTGAGATGCTAAATACTTCAAAAGCTTTCCTTTTTAGTTCCTCACAAACAGAAGTCATAAACTCTTACCTTTGCCGAATTATGCTTGGATTAGCTGTCACTAAATGACTTTTGGATCCAACATCTTTAGTATATTCACTTGATAGAGGAGGAAGATTGCATCTAGAGAAACAAGAACAAACATTTTAGAATCATTTACATTTAAATCTTCAGTTATGACGACACAGAAACTTTATTAATTCCAGCTCAATTCACAAATAACTTTTTTTAATCACCTCTCCTTTTTAATAGACATTAGATAACTAATTAGTCAGCAGCATCTTCAAAATGCTGTCATAAAAACCGTTTTAGAAGAAAATGTCAGTCAGAGAAGTAAATGATCTATGAAAGAAAAGACACAGTAACCACAATGTATTTGTTCTATTTAAAATATTTTTGAGGAGCCGGGCTCGGTGGCTCAGCCTGTAATCCCACGCCTTGGGAGGCTGAGGTGAGTGAATTGCCTGAGCCCACGGGTTCGAAACCCGCCTGGGCAAATTGGCAAGACCTCATCTCCACAGTAAATCAAAAAAATATATATATATTTTTGAGATGGTAGAACAGGGAGTATTAGACTTGAAATTAGAGCTCAGGAGAGTGGGTGCACTACAGAACATTGAACCTACAGTAGTCTCTGCATACCTGTAAACCTCAAGAGACCGGGAGGAATGAATATATTTGCTTGTGTTTTCCCTTCCTTTCCCAAAATCTAAATTATAATAATACCTTCAGGGCAATGCATTATTCACCTAAATCAATGTATTTTTGTGTATGCAGTCAATTTGACCGCATAATTGATTACTGGTAAAGACAATGATTTGTCATCCACAGAAGTGCAGTGATTCTCTACCATTCCAGTTCAGCCAAGGAAAAAATGTTTCACTGGAAATGGAAATAATCACCCACTCCCACCTCCAAATTACCATCCTGCCTCGGTTACTTTCCTTGGCCACAATATCTTATGAATGTTTACTGCCTTGAAAAATATGGCCACTGCAAATCCAAATTTGATGGCTTTCTGCCTAAAGGACTATAGTCTGGCCTCAGATTCTCCATGACTTAAAATGAGGATAATGATTTTTTTCTCTTATTGGGTTGTAGTATCATATAATGTATAAAAAGCCCCTAACTTTGATCCCTCATATATAGTAAAACTTCAAAAGTATCACAAATCAGGAATACCATACAAATATAATTAAATATACATTCATTATTCGTGAAAAACCCAAATGAGTCTATAGTTTTCTTTTATATGTGTCCTAATTTCTCCTCTCTACCTATATCACTAACTTGACAACTACCACATCAGAGCATCTCTAACTTTTTATTACTCCAGCAAACAAAAGCATCATTTATTTGCAGGTAAAGAGATCTTAGAAATATTGAGGTCTCTGCTAGTTCCCCAACTACTAAATTATCCCTATAAATTTTCCTCAGGAAAATGGAATTTTCCATGTACCCACTCAGCTGATCAACTCAGAATTCCTGATTTTGTTTTGTTTTTACCCTAAGATCCTCACCACATCAAGGCATCCTATGTGGAAACTTGTCTCCGTTGATTTAGAATCTTTCTTTATCTGCTCTTTGGTAATGAGATATTGGCTCTTCTGGCAGCTACTCACAGGTCAGTGAGTCAGCCTGTCAGTGACTTTTGCTGAATGCCCAATGACAACAAACACAGTGGGCATTGTGGGGAACTCAGGGGAGAGCTCCAAGTCACAGTGCCTACTCTTGAGGCATCTACAGTCTAGTGGTGGTCCCATACTTCATGTGGTTTCCTGAAGATTCTCATGAGGAAGTGAGTTTATGTGTTAGCAATCAGGTTCATCCGGCTATTTTAATTGACTGTGGTCTTGTGATTTAACTGATCTTTGCAAAGATGAAGATGACTTCTAAGATAAAACACAGACTAAAATGTAAGTACGTATCTCTTAAAGAAGCTTTGATCTTGATTGCCCTTGGAAATGTGAGAATCATCTATGTTATACTAAAACTGTAAACTCTGAATGTTGCTGGGGAGTGTTGTCAACCTGTTTTGTCATTATTTAACAAAATAAATTGGTTTTCATGAGTAAATAGCTTTTCTGTGTGTTTCATGGATCATATGTCTGGGTCTCTTCATATTTACAGGCACAGAGTAAAAGCTCAAGAAAAACTCACATATATTATCTCCTTTAACAGAGGTAAATGCTAAAAAACATGAGATAATATTTAACATGCTTTTTTTTTTTTTGAGTTGGAGTCTCACTCTGTCACCCAGACTGGAGTGCAGTGGCTGCTCCCGGCCACCGCAGCCTCGACCTGCTGGGCTCCAGCGATCCTTCCGCCTCAGCCTTCCAAGTAGCTGGAATTACAGGTGCGCGCTACCACGCCCGGCTATTTTTTTTTTTGATTTATTGTAAAGATGAGGTCTCGCCT
>CAUYQG010142727.1:0-26490 GCA_963574415.1 Tarsius wallacei
GAAAAGAAAATAAAAATATCTCAAAAGGAAAACAAATTGGGATTTACATCAGGTTGAAGAGAGAAAAAAGTAAGTGAACTTGAAGACATACCCATTGAAAGAATTCAGCCTCTAAAACAGAGATAAAATAAACAAATGTTCGGGAAATTGTGACAGCATCAAAAGAAATGACAAACTCAGGCAACTAACCAGCAAAAAAGAGAGAAAACATAGATTATCAATATGAGAAATTAAAAAGGAAACATTATTGCAGACCTTACAGATATTAAAAAGAAATACAAGGGCTATCAAGAACAACTTTATGCTAACAAATTTGATAAGTTAGAAAATAAACTCTAAAAGAAATGTGAAGTAAATAGAGAGACAAACTGAAAAGCCAAGGTCTACCACAAAAAAACAATTAGCACTACCTCTGCTAGTAATAATAAACCTTTTTGTTAAGAAAACTCCACATGCTTTTACTTATAAATTCTATAAAACATTTAAAGCTGTACGATGACCACTTGTATACCTAATCCTGAATTGTACCCCACATCTTTAAAATAAATAAAAAAAATTAAAAAAGAAAAGAAAAGAAAAATATCTCAAAAGGAAAACAAATTGGGATTTACATCAGGTTGAAGAGAGAAAAAAGTAAGTGAACTTGAAGACATACCCATTGAAAGAATTCAGCCTCTAGAACAGAGATAAAATAAATGTTCGGGAAATTGTGACATTAGTACTACCTCTGCTAGTAATAATAAACCTTTTTGTTAAGAAAACTCCACATGCTTTTACTTATACATTCTATAAAACATTTAAAGCAAATAATATGATATTACATGAATCTTCCTGAAAATAAAGGAAAGAAGGAAGACTTTTCAACTCATTTTATGAGGCCTGTATAATCCTGATATTGAAATCTGAAAACCATATTATACACAAAGAACATTGCTATCCAACATCCTTTACATACATAGATGCAAAAATTCTCATTAAAATATTTCCAAAACTAATGTTTTAATATTTAGTTGCTAATACCTAAATATTAGCAGTATACCAATCTGATAATACATCATAACAAAGAAGAGCTTATTCAAAGGAGGCCAAGGTGCCTCAATATTTATAATCAATCAATGTAATCTACCACCTTAACAGAGAGAAAAAAGAAAACCTGTAAGATCAGCTCAGTAGTTGCAGAAACAAGATTTGACAGAAGACTGATATTTACCAAACATGGGCAAAGATGTGGAACAACTGGAAATATGCACTTCTGGCAAAACTGTGAAATGGTGAGACTATTAGAAAACAGTTTGAAATTTTCTTGTAAAGTTAAACAAGCTTACTATTTCATCAGCTATTAATATGAATAACCCTACTATGATACATTAAGATAATAGAGTACTACTCAACAATTTTTAAAAAGAACAAACTACTGTTATATGCAGTGATATCTTAAAGATATTTTGCTAAACAAAAGAAGCCACATTTAACACAGAATATACAAGATGTTACCAGTTATAAAAATAGGCAAAAAACAACCTATTGTAAGAGGAATCAGATCAGAGGTTTACTGAAGTGGAGCTGCAAGGAATAACTAAAAATGGAGCGAAAAGAAATTTTAAGGGGTGGATGATGAAATTATATCAAATCTTGATTTAGGTTATGCAACAGTGATGATATTTATCCAAATTCATCAAATTGTACATTTAAAATATTTTTATGTAAATTAAATAAAAATTGATTTTTATTTATTTAAGATACAGGGTTTTATTCTGTCTCCCAGGCTGAAGTGCAGTGACATGATCATAGCTTACTGCAGCCTCCAACTCACGGGTTCAAGCAACCCTCCTGTCTGAGTCATCTGAGTAGCTGGGTTGACAGTTGTATGCCACCACATCTGGCTAATTTTTTAATTTTTTTTTTTTTGAGTTAAAGTCTCACTCTGTCGCCCAGGCTGGAGTGCAGTGGCACACTCATGGCCACCCCAGCATCGACATGCTGGGCTCCGGCCTTCCTTCCACCTTAGCCTTCCAAGTAGGCAGAACTACAGGCACGTGCTACCACGCCTGGATAATTTTTAAAATTTATTTATTGTAGAGACGAGGTCTTGCCAAGTTGCCCGGGCTGATCTTGAACTCACGGACTCAGGCAATCCACTTACCTCAACCTCCCAAAGTGCTGGGGTTACAGGCTGAGCCACCAAGCCTGGCCTAATTTTTTAATCTTTTATAAAAAGACGGGGTCCTGCTATGTTGGCCAGGCAGGTCTCAAACTCCTGGGCTTAAGTGATCCTCCCACCTTGGCCCCTTAAGGAGCTGGGATTACAGGTGTGAGCCACTGTATCCAGCCTAAGAATGTGATTTTTTTAAAAACCTCACTAACTTGGGGGTTATTTAACTGAGTTTACTGCAAATATTACATATAGTCTCCTGAGGCTCACTGATAGCCCTATCTTCTGGAATCAATCAACAACATGATTCGTAAGGCACAGGTATGTCAAAACTGTTGCCAATCAGACTGTTGGTCCTCTAGGAAGTAAAAATTATGGAAAATGCAGAGGTTTGAAAAAAGTGTAGGTTATACATATAAAGATAACATTATCTTTCCCTGCAACATTTTGATGTGTCTTGTTGCAATGGTTCAGCTTTAAGAGAGATAGTCATGTAGTAACGATAAAAGAAAAGCTCCTTTCTGAACAATGTTGTCATTGGCATACTTACAAAGTTACTAGAAGAGAATATTTTAATGTAGTAATCATTTGCTTTCACTATAAAAATTAATAATTTCACATATCTTTCCAAATTATTTGATGACTTTCCTGTCTTGATTTTACTTGCTGGCACTGTTTACATTAAGCAAGTAAGTTTCTTTTTACATATTCTCTTCAAAATTTTTTCAAAATTACCTGTAATAATTTTAATCAATTCTCTAGCTAATTTTATAATTAGCTAGACTGATAAGATATCTGGTTATGGTAGTGTCTGAGGATTCATATTGGCAGTTTACTTTGAAGAAAATATTCCAGACTCCATTGGACAATAAAAGCATGTTTGTTCATCGATGGGCTCTATTTGGGAGAACAAAATGTAGTTACCTAACCTAGTATACTTGCCAGGTATAGAAATTAGGGGGTGTTCCAACTATAGAAATTATAGATTGGCTTCTGATTATTTAAAAATAATTACTTAAAGTACAAAAACAAATCACTTGGGGAATCAGGACATCAGCGAAATTCAGAGAACTATAAGAAAAAATAGTGCATAGGAATAAAGTTCATAAAGTTTATAAAGTGTCTGAAACTTGGGTCTACTGTTTTATATAATTCCACTTTTCCTTATGGTTTCTTAACCATTTTTAACAAAAATGAATGGTCTCAGAGACTGTAAAATCCTATTTCTTTCATCTTCCTAGGATAAGTTATGTAGATGAATATGACTATTAGCGTATTAGCAAACTTTAAGTAATACGATGCTTTTTCTTAGAAGAAATAAATTCAAATTCACGTATATATTTAAGGTTAAATAATTAAATTAACCGTTCTATGATACAACTGCAATTCTGATACTATCAGGTCATTTGACATTTTGGTGAAATCGTTGCCACAAAAAAGATAACTAAGCTAACTGAAGAAAGCAAGTTCCCTTTATATTGTCACATAAAGTCAAGTCTTATGAGTTTAACATAACATTTTTGCATTCTCCTTGAGGCAGGTGTTAGCAGACTCACTAGTTCCTGTGTGTCATTCCACCCTGCTCTCCCCAAGTTTAAGTGATAAGTGAGTATACACATAGATTTTCGGGGGTAGCTTCCTTGTTCTTTCCCCTGTGCATAATTTCCTTGATATAGAATCTTCACAGCTATGGTTGTAAAAAAAAAGTTTAAACAGGGAACATTTTGGTATGTTTGTAACTGGGATCCATCATTCACTGACATTCCACCAAGAGGCTATATTTAAACCTTTACACCGCCTTGCCTTATCAAAGGAGCAGTTTGGCATTTGGTATTTGGAGACAGCTATAAAGCTACGCCATCTGTACCACTCTGTTTCAAGAGGGACATCAATTTTTATCCTTGTTGGATCCTGCAGGAATAGTCTGCTAAAACTCAGCACAGGCATGACTCAGTTATAATTCATCTAACCGTAGCCAAGGGTATATGTGGCAACGAAAGCACTTGTGTTCATATATTTGGGTAAAAAAGAAAACTGTTGTCAAATATTCAACCACAGAGGCATGAGATCTAAGTCACACTGACTGATAAGATATCTGGTTATGGTAGTGTCTGAGGATTCATATTGGCAGTTTACTTTGAAGAAAATATTCCAGACTCCATTGGACAATAAAAGCATCGATGGGCTCTATTTGGGAGAACAAAATGTAGTTACCTAACCTAGTATACTTGCCAGGTATAGAAACTAGGGGGTGTTCCGACTATATAAATTATAGATTGGCTTCTGATTATTTAAAAATAATAACTTAAAGTACAAAAACAAATCACCTGGGGAATCAGGACATCAGAGAAATTCAGAGAACTATAAGAAAAAATAGTGCATAGGAATAAAGTTAAAAGATCATTCAACATTAAGAGGGAGGGACCTATAAATTTATAAAAAGGAATGGTACCAACTGATCTTTATTTCCTCTGAACATACAAAAAGAATAAATGAGATGAAGCAACATGTGAAATTCAGATTTTGAAATGGTAAAGCACTCTTTCCTGGCTGTGAACATGATTAGACATTGGAATGGGTAACAGAGTAAAATAGCTTCTCATTTCTCTAGTGGATGAAAGCGTGATGTTGCATGACTACAGGACTGTCTTGCAATGGCCTATCCAAATGTAAAGTGCCTTATCCTTGTGAATTTCATTGAGATAAAATTATAAGTAACTAAAACTATTTTTATTACTTGACAACTTCTGATGCTCTCGTAGTTCCTAGAAGAGTTTGAATTTCCTAAAGCTGAAAATAATTTAACTCGGTGCCTTGGGTTTAAATCTACTTGATATTATTTGACAGTAAAATTTAACTTCTTTAATCTCCCTTAGACTATTTCCTATCAGAAAAAAATTATAGATTTTATATATCTTATATATTTATATAGTATATATTTTATATATTTAAACTTTTTATATATAATATATATGGCTGTATACATCATAAGATTAATGAGAATATTAAATGTATTGATTATTTCTTAATTTTTCTATTTTGTTTCAAGACATATGCAGATTTGTTACACAGGGATGTTGTGGGATGGTGAGGCTTGGACTTCTATTGGGCCTGTCACCAAGGTGGTAGACATGGTACACAGGGATGCAGTTTTTAACTCTTCCCCTTGTCCCTCCCTCCCCCCTTTAGAATTGTTCAGCGTCTGTCGTTCCCATCCTCATGCCCCTGTGTATATAGTGAGAATGTTAACTTTAAAAATTCACATGAAGTGCTTGGCACAATACCTGTGTCATAATTAAGATTAAAAACACACACGGGAAGTGGCATAATGACCTGCCAGAAATAGATTTATTTGTATACTTGTGATTTTTAGAGTTAGATTATCTTTCTGGTGTGATTTACTCTTAATCTTGACATGTGCATCTTTTTATTTAGGGGAAAGTATGATTGTACCTGTGATTTCTTCT
The DNA here is from genome assembly GCA_963574415.1 of Tarsius wallacei. Classification (NCBI taxonomy): domain Eukaryota; kingdom Metazoa; phylum Chordata; class Mammalia; order Primates; family Tarsiidae; genus Tarsius; species Tarsius wallacei. The sequence goes on from CAUYQG010142727.1 coordinate 5,620, forward strand.
GATTTGCAAGATTTCTTCCAAACACCTAATACAATCTAGGATCCTGCAGACATACAACAGAGAAACTCACATATGATATTGACCACTATAGGATACTTTCAGAGAAGCCAGTGGTACCCAAGGGAGAAAAATTGAGGTGAACAAACCACAGACCTCATTCATCATATTGTGACAACTGTGTTTGATTCTCTCTCTAAAAGTCACTGTTTCATGTGTACATGCACCAGGAACCTGGATACAATTTCTAGGTATCAGTGTGTCTTCCTGAATCAGTATTCCAGTGCTTCCCTCTAAGTACTTGAACATTATGACTTGCATATAAAGAAACATAAATGTTACACTTTTAAAAGTAGGTTATCCTAACCCAAATTTAAGTAGCTTAACTGTTCCAAGTAAAGTCATTTTCTTTGGCAGATGTATTTTTATGCCAAAATCAAATAAACTGTTCTAGCACATACACAAAATGTGATATTCAAAATCCCAGCAAGTGTCTCTTGAAACAAACAAAAATATCCATATTGTTGAAGATTTATTTATTGCCAACGTATTGGACTCAGACACAGCATGCCATTTGAAAAAGAGGATTTTAATGCTTAAAGGCAAGAAGGTAGGGGTGACACATCACTCCTGGAATTTTAAATCCAGTTTCTCCTGTAGAAATGGGTGGAGACAATAAAAGGTCTATCTTGTCTTCATGTGTCGCTTTCCAGGATAGAAGAGGAGAAAGTTGCAGACTCAAAAGCCACTGCCCCTACTCCCACTGGGCAAAAATGAAATTCCCCACAAGAGTGTTAAGAATTTTCAGCTCTATTCACAGTAGCAAAAACATGGAACCAACCATGCTGCCATCTAAGTTGGACTGGATAAAAAAATGTGGTACAGATACACAATGGAATATTATGGAACCATAAAGAAGGACAAACATATGGACTTCGCAGCAACTTAGATGGATTTAGAGTCGATCATACTCAGTGATCTATCACAGAAGCAAAGAACAGAGTACCATATGTCCTCAGTCATAAGCGGACCTTGAATAATTATCATAATACTATAAGAAGGGGATTGGCAGTAGTGGGAAACTGCCAGGGGAGGGGTGATGGGATTGGCAGTTGAGGGAAACTGCCAGGGGGCAGGGGCACACCTCATCAACAAGGATACCTACATAATCAACGTTTGTATACCTAACCCTGAATTGTACTCCACATCTTTAAAATAAAAAAAAAATTTTTTAAGGTACCACTTGAAATCTAATATACCCTAATATGCTTCCTGAGTTTGATGGCATGCTCTTATTTGAGTTTGGTAACATATTTATAGTTATGTGTGCAGGCTGGCAAGGCAGAGGGCGGAGTAGAGGTAACAGGGAAAACAGTATGGAGAAAGTTTGTTGTGGAGACTAGAGTGACACAATAACTGAATTCTGTACATTAACGTGATGTTGTAAAAGAGATCAACCAGGCAGTAAGATCATAAGTAATTCACCACTAATCAATATGCATGGACTAGATCCAAGACTGGAAAATATACTAAGATATTCCTATAAAACCTTTAGACAGGCAAAGGCAAAATGTATTTTTCATTTGTTTCTTGTGAACAAGTAGTTGGAAAAAAGACAACTCCAACGGATTAAAAATGTCTGAGATCAATTAGGACTTCTATATCGTTTTGCTAAATTGGAGGTTTTAATGGTGGTTATGGTAGTTATCTTGTTTTTCCTTCATTAAGTTTAAATTTATCATTTAGCCTCTCGGTTCTTAGCCCTGGTTGCATGGTGGGATCACCTGGGGAGCATTTAAAGAATACCGATGTCCAGGCCCTATGCCCAGGGATTCTGATTTATTTGGTCTGGAGTGGAATACGAACATTGGTGTTTGCTAACGCCTCCCCGGGTGAGTCTAATGTGCAGCCAGGTTTGAGAACCATTGATTTGGGGCCTTAGTTTTTTTGCACGCTTATGAAGTGATATATCTGGCCGAAACTGGTTAAACAAACAAACCATCCAGAGAGTGTGGACACCCAGGTTCCTTCCTCACCTCCAGATGCAGAGCCTGGTCTCTACAGTGACCCTTTGGGAAGTAGCTGAGTGTCTGTGACTGTATGGACTACGTTAAGAAAATCCGGAAAGAATTTCTAAAGAGTCATTTGTCTCAAAGAGTCATTTGCTTCTCTCTGGTGGCTGAAACTGCGTGATATAAGTCAGGAGGTATTTGCAGGCAGAAGTTACAGTTTGTAAAGAAGGTTAGTTTGTACAAAAGTGACATTTAAGTCCCTGGTTGTAGTTGGCTTCAAGGTCTACCTACACCACTGACTTTCCTGCAGCTTAGTTGTTTCTTAAAACAGACTAGCTTCTCTTCAAAAAATTCTGTTTTTGCTTAAAGAAAAAAAAAAAAAGGAAAGATTCTACAAAGCAAAACTTTAAAAATCTAGATGTTTTTGGTTTGGTTTGTTTTGGTTTTGGTTTTAGATGGGGTCTGTCTCTGTCACCCAGGCTAGAGTGCATTGGGGTAACTATAGCTCATTGCAGCTATTGACCTCCCAGGCTTAAGCGATCCTCCCACCTCTCCCTCCCAAAGCACTGGAATTACAGGTGTGAGCCACATGCTTGGGTAATGTAAATTTTTTTGTGTGCTATGTTGCCCAGGCTGGCCTTGAGTTTCTGGGCTCAAGCAATCATCCTTTCCTGAACACTGGGATTACAGGTGTGAGCCACTGTACCTGGCCTAGAAGCATGTCTTCATCATCTAAAATAACTCAATGAAAAATGAAAAAAGTTAAGTCAGCTACGCCTATAGTCTGAAAAACTTCAGATATTTTGTTTGTTTTAAGAAAACAATTCAAATAATTTTCTGCATTTTAAAATATCTCATCTTAATGTCCTATTTATATTTACCAAGCAATATTATTCAGAGTTCATTAAAAGATTTACCAAGAAATATTATTCAGAGTTCATTAAAAGATGGTAGGTAGGTGATCATTCTTGTGTTTGCACATGCATATTCCAATGTAGAGGCTGAGGAACAGTCTAATACTTGTCTACTTCTTTAGTTTTTCACAAGTGTTTTCATTAACACTTGTTTATGAATGCGCATTTTCCAAGGAACTCTTAAAGCAGGAACATCTGCTAACCTACAATTATGGGTGCTGACAGTATATCATCAGAGTACACAGAAGCAGGTTCAAAAAAATGTGATTTTGAAGAAAATGATGACAGGTCTGAGAACAGAATGTAATCATCCAAAGGTATACTCATGCATCTTTTATATATTCAGGTATTTGAACTGAACTTAAGATTTTTAAGATGTCTATTAGCCCTCACCGATTATTGAATCAACTAGGAATGTTAACACAACAACAACAATTATATGTGATCTTTTATCTGAGTAGTTAGTAGCTACCTACAAGTCATAAAAAATAGCCTTGATCAAAGACCTCCGCTTCTAAATATTAAGGTCAGAATTTTGCTCTGTATGTGGCTTTTGACAGATGTATTTTTTCTTTCATCAAACTGAAAACTTTCTGTATTTTTTTTCTTTCTGTCTTCCCAATGTGTTAGAAAGGCAATTTTCTTTTTAAAATTCACAACTTTGATTTTTTGGAAATATTGGGGGGGGCATGATTACAGTGAAAGCTCATTCTAAGGCTGGGATATCTTAAAATGGGATTCTTTTGACATTTCACTAATTGACTAGCATTGCCTAAGAAGTCTAACAGATTTGTCTGAAAACCAATTCCTTTCTAGAGCAAAAAGCCTGATAGATAAGGATCTTTATTTTGGAAACTCAGTTGTGTAGATCCATCTGTAACATTTTTCACATTGCCCTATCAAAATCTGGAAAATTAAACCATATTTACAAGTACAGGGCTAGAAAATGATGTTATATTGATTCAAATTCCTTAGATCTCACCCAAAAATAAAAACTTAAGAGTATTTTAATTGTAGCAGCAAGAGTTTGGGAATTCATGTATTCATGTAACCTGACCCTGAGAATATAAAAAACATGAATTTTGCATCAAACATTTTTATTTGTTTTCTTTAATCAGATAATAACTTCATTGCAGTTCTACTTCTGAAGACTTTTTATTATTTTATTCGAAGAAAGATAATATCATATAACTCCTGAAATATGGGCATGTATTCACCAAAACGATAAGTAAATACTGAATCACATAGTGTCCTGTGAAACAAATGTACAAAAATCCTCGGATATTTAAAATACTGCATTTTAACCACATGACAGGACTTACTTCCTCTTTCCTCCAGTTATAATAAATTTCTGGTCTGCATAAGCATAACTGCCCACAATTTTTTAACTGAAACAGACTGTTGCCTTTAACTATGTACATATGTGGTACTTCATCTGCATTCCAGAATAATTCTGGAGTTCTTAAGGAAGAAAGCCAAAAAAAATTTTCATAAAACTTAACAGAAGCTAAATTGGCCTAAGAGTCTGTGGACTGTCATAAACAGTGGAGAATAAAATCTCACCATTCTTTGGTGGGCTTTCTCATTACTTCTGAAAAAAGATAATCTTTGTGTATATAGACTCATCCAAATAAAAAAATACCATGTGTTGTATTTGATTTAGAGTCTATTTCACCAAAAGAGCTAAAACTTTTAAAATTACCGGTGTTTATTTCTTTTAAAAAGTCTAAGGAAAATAGTTAGGCAAAATAATTTTTGAAATAGGTTTTATTAAATCATATAAAGTTGCCGATTTTTTTAACTTACAAAAATAGTAGGGTCACACAGTTCAACTTGGTGTTATTTGATCATGTAGAAAGAAATGACTAAAAGCCATACATTATTTGCTGAACTTATTACATACCATTAAGGATATTTCCAACAATTCTAAAGAAAAAATAAAATGCCAAGAGGCAAGAACAAAATTCTTTATAGAATGCACTTTGACATTTACAGTGGCCAAGCCTTAATGTACTATACTTTTCAACAATGAATTTATCATTGTTGATAGGCCTTGGAGGAAGAAGAAAGTTTGCCATTAGATGAATGATGTCACTTCATTAATTTGAGGTATCTTTCAATTTTGTGACTCTCTATATTTACTATAATAACTGTATTACTATATTATATTCGTATATGCTGCTTGGTAATGTATGGAGTATTTATCTAATGAGCACTGATGCTTGGACTGGAATAAATGACTTGATATAACACAAAATACCATGGTCAGAAGTTAATGCACTGATATTATTTGCCAGACTCTAATAGTAGAAACATTTTTATCAGTCTCTGCAATACTGCCTATGCAGTTCACCACTGTCAATGTCAGATCATCAGTGTGGACACCATTAAGTGTCGGTGACTCAGGATAAAGATTATAAAGTGTTAGATAAATGAGGTCAAAGATGATCACAAATCACTTCCATTCCAGGATGTATTGCTAAGATCATGCTATGAGTTCAACAGAGAAAATTATTCCTTATTTTCTATATGAATATATTTAATAATGTCATCACTTCATTCATTTAAGTTGGCAACTTCAACACTCAGAAATTGATTTCTTTTTCTCTTCAGTAATTTTCTCTCAACAAGATACACGAGGAGGCTTAGGCCTCTATTATATATGATTTGCATGTGTGCTCCATGACCTCTCTTAGCAGATGGGGCTGTAGATTGTTAACAATTGTGTTCAAGTCTCCTCCTGTTCTGCCTCTGATTTAGATCGTCTCAGGAATTCAAGAGAGAAGAATCTAATGAGCAGGGATTCTCCTACTAGAAGGGTAGGGATGGGCTCAGGGCTCAGATGGAGGGGCTGGCCTTGGAGAGTATCTGGGGCACCTTTGCCATTTTAACAGAAGAAAAGAAGAAGAAAAAAAGAGTAGATAATGGCAGCTCATATCGCTTTTCCTCCATAATGTTCCTGAACCATTTTCCAAAAAGGTTCAGCTCCCTCCTAAAGACAGAGTTCCATGTTTAGGCAGCAAGATGTTCATTTTCATGTCCCTGGTTAATAGTGACTGCGCCTGTGCCAGGGCTGGGCATCTGATCCAGGAGGAAAAGATGATAGGTTGCCTACGCAGCATGTGACCAGTTGGCCCACGTGACCGCCTCTCAAGTCTATGAACAAAGAACAACAGAGAGAGCCAGATTATTGGACCTGAGAGCGGAAACTGAAATGTGACCAAGAACAGAAAAAGTAATGAGGTAACGTAAATGGTGAATAATCTGAAGTTCAAGGACATAAAAGATGTATGATTTGAAGTGGTGGTTATGGAAGGTTCACAGATTGAAAGGAGTTTAGTCACCACGATGAGGAAGGCCCCATGAGCCCCCATGAGTCAGAGCACAATGAGATGATTCAGTTCCCAAAGGTATTTCTTCTTTACCTAAATTATGTCTACAGGCTTTAGCTCTGAGGCTCTCTCTGAATTTCCTTTCCCTAGTTAAATCTCTTCTTCCTCCCTTGGATTGCCATAGCTCCTTTTATTTTATTTCTCACAACACTCACAGCTTTCTACCTGTACCATACATTTCAGCTTATGTCTTTGCTTCCCTGTAAACAATAACCTCAGTGAAGACATAGCCAAGGCTGGCCCATCCTGGCACATAGAAGATGTACAATAAATATTTATTGAAAAACATTCATATTATAACAAGTACTTTATAGCTACATTTATTCACACAAGAATGTTCTCAGTCTCAAAACAACAAATATTGTATGGCATATAAACTACACATTTGCATATATTTGGGTACATAATTAACCCAGTTTTTTAGCTGTCACACGTGGTATTTAAAGATAGTTCAGCCTATTAGCTTCAGATGGATAGTCAAAGAAATTCAAAAACCATATCTTGATGACTCCATTAAGGTCACAGAGAAACTGTGAGTCCCTGGGTCTCTAGGGAAATTTAATACTTTTTAATGGGAGTGTCACATACACTTATGTTGACATGGTATTAGTCCTGTGTTTCAGCATAAATGACATTACAGTGTAAAAGAGGGTTTCATTCCGGCTTTCCTTCTCAAGCATGAGTTTTATATTGTTTTGGTTCATGCCACAAAAGTAAGAAACCAAAAACTTTTCATTATTTCCCCACTACATCCCAGACATCATGATATAGGATACCAGGATGCAGTTAAGTTGACACTTTCTATCTAAAATAACAATAATAATACTCTTCTCACGAGTTACAGGACTTAATTAATGTTTTAATGAAATAACAACAAAAAATTACAATTATAATGTTATGGGTGAAAATGAAAATCAACTCAAGGATTTCAAAGACTACCAGATCACAATGAAAATTCTAGTTTGACAGTTCACTAAGTAAAATCACTAGGGATACACATGGCCAGTAGAACATGCAGGAATTACTTTCTCATCTAGATTCTTCTGGCTTTTTCTCTTAGCTTTTTGTCATCCCAAATTGTTGATGACATCATTATGGAACAGATTTCTGGCTATGGATGACATTAAATGTGAAATTTGCCAAAATAAATTGAGTAAAGTACATTGTTGGCTAGTTTGCAAACAATCCACAGTTTTCACTTTTCCAGTGTGGAAAATGTCTTTATACTTATTCGTGCAAAAAAGGGAATCTAAACTCAAAACACAGCTTAGGACTACTGCTTTAACAAATTTTACTAAATTCAAGCAAGTGAATTCAAGTCATTAATCAATGTGATTAATTATCTTTAGGGCTTTTACAAGCTATTTAAAATTCACAAATGATTTTATTTCATAATATTATTTGAGGATATCGTATATCAAATAATAGGTATAACTCTATAATTTATAATTTGGCCCTCTTTTTATCTCTGAATTCTACACTACTGATAGAGGCAGGGTGACTCTGAAAAATCAGTTTCTATTCTTATAATTTGTACTTTTTTAAACCAAAATTCAGGTTAATGTGTCTAAAGGGGCTACACTGCTAACCTAAATAATTCCCCTTTTACTTCATAACTGTGTGGGGAGGATGAGGGAACAGATTAGTCTTTAATAGTGTTTTGTTTTTCCTTTAAATGATCAGCACATGTGTGCTTTAGTGTGATGATAAAGAAATATCATGAATAGACACTCTATAGAAAGACACATCTCTGTGACCATTTTCCTCAATGCTAATTCAAAATAAAACATGCCGTTATTTACCTCCCAGCAACTAATCCCAAATCCAGAAGCACTCCAAACTGAGAAACAAATGGTGTTTTCTACCTTGAAAACATATACTCATGAATAGCCTATTATTTCTTCATCCAATAGGATATTATTATTTCATTCTGAAAGTAAAGGATGATAGACAAAACATGAGGACTTCCAAAACACGGCAGGGCAAGATGGAATTTGAGCGTAATGTACAAGCAACCATACTTGGTTAGTGGGTCCTACATAGTCATTGTAGTAGAGAAATGTTCGGGTTATTAAAAACGCCAACATATTTTTCCATGGTTGTCTCTCTTTTGCCAAAAGCATGGAGATTTTCTATCAGTTTAGGAACAATAGTCCTTATTTTTTTTTCTAACTGGAAGTCCTTTTGGTACATAACCAACTATGTCACCTCTGTTTCAGAATCCACCTCCTGCATTTTTAATACATTGTTTTAAATTATTTTTATGCCTTCATGTCTACTGAAAACATTGGTCTTCCACAAAAACAAACAAAAAAACACTCATAGTAAACACACACAGTAGAATCTCACTGCAGCTTGCTTGAAAGGGATCATGACAAATTAAGGTCAGAATATTTTCAAAGAAAGAATCTGCACAATGTCTTGGGGTGAGATTCTTTCCTTTGGTCCCTGCTGGAAGGCCAGGCTCTAGGCTACGCATCGCCCCACTCCCACTTCACTCCTCATTCTTACCCTCTTTCTCCACCCTCCCTCTGACCTTTCCCTTCTAGTTCTTCTGTAAGTGTTCCTCTCACCCTCCTCATGCACTCCCTGCTTTGGGCTCTGTTAATTTGAAATATTCTCAAGTGAAATAAGAATTCTGGTTGTGTGTTTAATCAGTGGATTCACTGAATATAGCTGCATTTGGCTAAGTTCCACCAAATTCCTTAATTTGGGGGAAAAAAGTAAAAGTGGGAAAGAAATGTCAGGTTCTGGGCCACCATTTATTTATTTATTCATTCTTGATTACGACGGTAATTTATATTGACAGTATGGGGGAATAGGAGAGTCTGTAACCCACAATCTCACCACGCTGATTGTTAGCCATTGGGATTATTTTGATATAATGCATTCTCTTTCATTCCTCTGCCTACAAAAAGTCATAAAAAAGTCCCGCAATCTTACTGCTTACATAAATGATAATCTGTGTATTTATTTTCTAAAATACAGTGAATGTTTCCCTATTCCATTAACTTTACTTAAGACATAAATTTGACTCCTCAGCCTCATGACTCTCATGTAATATAAACATTTTGTAACTTATTTTAATACCGTATTGTTGCTGTGACTCTAGGACAAAATACACACATACGTGAATATTTCTTTAGATGGCTAAGAAGAAGCTTTCAGTGGAAGTGCTATATTAAATGTGTAATATATAGATATCCTGTGATAAGTCTTGAGAATGACCTGATTTCATTTCTTTAAAAAATGTGCTAGGAGAAGTGATATCTGCAAATTTAGAGATGTAGAAACTTTTCTTGATAATGAAGTAACTAAACCTAAAGGAAACAAAGGATAGCCCAATTTCAAAAGATGAACAGGTTAAAAAGCAGGAGATAAGCTTCAGTGGGGAAATGTACAGGATAATGTACTTAGTGAAAAAGAATACATTCCATACTTACAAGCCGATGGGATTACACAGCTTAACGTAATCAATTACCACTCAGAACAAGGACATCCAAATCATTAATGCCTGTTCTCTGAAGACAGAAGTTCAATGCACCACTGAGAGCAGAAAAAAAATGCTGATGTATTGAACAATACTCAGCTCAGGAATACAGGATGCCTGGAAAAGCGTCATGGCTTTAGAGTGAAGGTGGAGGAGTTGGGCCACCATGTTCTTGGGGATGAAGGCTTGGTGCTGATGGATGGTGAAATATGTCACCCCTATCTATGCAACTTTGGCATAAAGATTATCTTGAGTTAAAGACACTCGGCAGACAGCTAATATAAAAGGGACACTCTGGCCTCCTTGCATTAGGTAACAAACAAACATGCTTAGCACCAGAAATGAAAGAAGACTTGTGCATGAAAGATAACTTTTCTCCACTCCCACCAACAGTGTAGAAGTGTTCCCTTTTCGCCACACCCTCTCCAGCAATTATTTTTTGAGTTATTGATAATTGCCATTCTGACTGGAGTTAGGTGGTATCTCAGATTGGTTTTGATTTGCATCTCCCTGATGATTAGTGACCACTCTACTTCTTAATGTCAATAATTTGCTAAACCCCAGGATTCCTAGACATTCATTTAATGGATTAGTGCCAGAAATCATGAATAACAAATTGGTAAAACAAGAAAGAACTTTGAGATTACCTAATTGGACCGCTTCAATCTATAAAGAATATTGATGCATAGGAGAGAAGAGATGACTTACTCAGAGTCCTGGAAACAGTGGTTGTTCAGACATTCCCAAATGGTTTATGAACCTCTCAAGGCATTCTTACTAACATCTTCTACTTCTCAAGTATAGAATTCCTGGTGAGTAATAATAAAATTTCATTTTTAAGATAAGTCCTGACCTAAGAAAATAAAAAGATAAGCAGCAAGGAAGTTACCCCAATTTAGGGCTAATCTTGAATTTATTCAATGCATAGTTTTCCATCAGTTCATGTTGTCTTGTGGGGTTATCTTTGTTGATTGCCTCCAAAAGAAGTCATTCCCCATTCCCTGGGCAAAGCACTTCATTGCCCCTCACTGGAGCTCCATTTCCCAGACTTGCTTATATCTACACATGACATGTGACCCAATTGTAGCCCATAAACTTCAAACCGAAGTCCACTGATGAGGGTTATAAATACTTTGACTTTCTTGTTTAAAAAGGGAGAGAAGCTGGGCGTGGTGGTTTAGCCTGTAATCCTGCGCTTTGGGAGGCTGAGGTGAGTGGATTGCCTGAGCCTGTGGGTTCGAGACCCGCCTGGACAACTTGGCGAGACCTCATCTCTACAATAAATCAAAAATCAGCCGGGCATGGTAGCATGCACCTGTAGTTCCAGCTACTTGGAAGGCTGAGGCGGAAGGATCACTGGGGCCCAGCAGGTTGAGGCTGCAGTGGCCGGGAGCGGCCACTGCGCTCCAGTCTGGGTGACAGAGTGAGACTCCAACTCAAAAAAATAAAAAACAAATTAAATAAAAAGGGAGAGATATGGCAGGGCAGGAGCAATCCTTCTATCCACTTCCTGTCTGGAATGTAGATATGATGTCTGGAGCTATGGCAACCTGTGAGTCCAAGAAAGATCAAGAGAATCACAAAAATGTAGCGTCTGATACTCTTGGACCACTGAGCTAACAGTCACATGTCTCCAGACTTCTTTTTAGGTAAGGAAAATAAAACCCTTTTTGTTTAAACTACCATAGTCAGGTTTTCTGTTACTTGCAGCTTAATGCATTCTTAGCTGAAATACCATGTTACAAAAATTATCTCAAACTGGATTTAGAATGTTTTGCATTTTCCAATAACTGAAATTTAACATCTTATCATTGAATGTGAAATGCTTTTTCAAAGAGAACAATGATTTTATACTTTTATAGCTGGCATTTGCTTTTACGATTATGACCTTTTGGCCGGGCTTGGTAGCTCAGTCTGTAATCTCAGCACTTTGGGAGGCTGAGGTGAGTGGATTGCCTGAGCTTGGGTTCGAGACCAACCCAGGCAACTTGGTGAGACCTTGTCTCTACAATAAATAAAAAATTAACCAGGTGTGGTAGTGTGCACCTGTAGTTCCAGCTACTTGGAAAGCTGAGACAGAAGGATTACTGGAACCTAGCAGGTTGATGCTGGGGTGGCCACGAGAGTGCCACTGCATTGTAGCCTGGGTGATGGAGTGCGACTTCAACTCAAAAAAAAAAAAAAGATTATAACCTTTCAATCAGAAACCCCGTTTCAGAAGATAAGTGTATACTCACATCAAAGCAAATCTTCACACAGCAAAAGCATAATTACAAATTTGGGCACCAGATGAAGAAAATAAAAGTAAATTGGTTGACTGATATTTTTACTTCATTGTCCAGTTGTATGAAAGAAAGTTCACCAAAGTTGATTAATGATACTCATCACTCCAGTCTCAGGTTCAAAATAGGGCCAGTCCCATAAATAAACTCAACCAACACTTACTAGAGTGTGAAAGAACTTATTATAGTGTGATGGTTTCTAAGGCTGTGAGTGGTTAGACTTGATTCCCATTCTGAAGGAACGCACAATCTGGCTGAAGCTGTGGTGGGAAGGCAGAAAGAGACAGACAGACATGTGTGACAATTAGAACACAGTAAGCAAAGCATGGACAAAATTGCTGAGAAATCTAGAGCACTGCAGGGTCACTCTCTGATACACGTGAGTCAAAGGGATCGCCTCCCTGTGGGACCCTGCTCATACCATAAGATGTAGCATCCACATTCAGCACACAGTTGTATGTCCTCATTAGTCCTTTCACAGAGGTTTTTTTCGTCTCAGCAAAAACTGGTGACTGTCGTGGACCCCTGCCTCTCTAGTCTGTGAATCCCTTGCTCCTTCTATGTTGATGCAGAGATTTTATGCTGTTTTTTTCTACTCTATCATGATTGAAGCCTTAGGAAAAAGAAACATGCTATCCAAAACCTTAGACCTTTGTCACTGTTGACTTGGTATGCAAACAAAATGGAAAACGAATCACTTACATTGTCATCTCCTTTGGAAATGAGGGGGCTAAAAGTTAGGACCATTATGAAAGTCAGTGCTTGAAATGGTCACTGTTTAACTGCTGGGGTAACTGAAGACATAAACTCAACTCTTGACAAAGCCACAGGAATCTCCAGGGGCTTTTCAACCTATGGGAAGGAATGGGTGGAAATATCTCTACAAGTACCCTGGAAAGAAACCACCACTATTGTTACAATTACAGTATCTTCAGTTGGACAAGCATGAAAATATGAATGAATGATTCCTGTATCCTTGGGTAAATTTCCTTTCCCACATGTTTTGGAATCAGTATCCAATATCATCTGACTACTTTCCTGCAACTTGTCCTTATGATTTGATGACACAAAGAATGACTCATCCATTTACCCCAATGGGCATTCCAGGAAATTGTCCTTGTTTATTGCCACCTTCTAATGACGAAAAAGCACAAAAGAATGACAGAAAAATCATTCTTTTTACTATCCAATTCTAAATGTTAAAGAAATGCCCTATTCTTAAATGCTGTCCTCATCATTAGCAAATTAATGCACTGCTGAAAGCACAACCTATCTATATAACTGCTCTTGAATTTCATTAAAACTAATCGGAAATCCTTTTTAATGTCTTTGAGAATTGCTTCAAGTGGCAAAAATCAGAAAATCCACCCATGGGGCACATTCGGCTAATTGCAATTTATGTCTCAACTAGTCATCCTTTAGCCCTAGCTCTGACTGCAGAAAGCTGAGCAGCTCCTTGGATGACAAATGCCCGTCAATCCAGTTACTCAGCATCCTGTAATTCTAAATGACCCAGTGGTTTCCTGAATATTTTTTAACAAGTCAGAATGATGATGTGATAAGCTGAGCCCAGATGTCACCTGTTAAGGTCACTTTCTCTGTGGTTGGGCCCACCATCTTGCTCTCCCTAGTTGGTGCTGGGAGCAAGTAGTACAATGAAGGAAGGGAGGGTGACTGGCAGGGCGTGTACTTGGATGAGCACACTACCTAGGACAGGTAAATGGCTGGAAGTGAAGCTTAGTTTTGGAAACAGACTCATGCTCCAATGCTTAATCAGCTAAGTTACCCCAGGAAAATTCCTTAACTTAATACCAAACTGGGGAAAAGGGAGGTTACAAATGGAGTTTTCCTTAGGCTCAGCTGAGACCACAAGTGTGCAAATAACATTTTGCAAAATGTCGAAGACCAAATGACAGTCACTGTTAGAGTCTAGTCTTTGAAAATGAAACTGCGAGGATGAAGTAGGAAATCTGTCATCCTCACGTGTTTGGTGGAGTGTAATGTGTTTCCATCAGATGGTTGGTGATAATGATTCTCTGATTTAAAAATTGATGTGTCCTCTTACAATTATCAAGCTGATGGTGACGTTCAGGATTAAAAAACACATATTCTCCTTCCCAACAGTCTCTCCAAATTGCCTTGATAACAGAGATATAAATGTATGCTACAATAGAGTAGGTAGTGGCAGGATATGATTCTAAATTTAAAAATTCAGTAAGATGACTACTTACTTTGAAGTGCAAGTTGGTAAGTTGTATTTGTGAAAAACATCTAGTCAGGGCATCCTTTCCCAGTGTATAATGTAGTCATACACAAGTACACTTCAGGCCAACATTTCCAGTCTCAAGTAATTACAGTCATGCATCACTTAACAATGGGGACACATTGTGAGCAATGAGTCATTAGGTGATTTTCTCATTGTGTGAACATCATAGAGTGAACTTACACAAACTTAGATAATCTAGCTCACTACATACCTGGGCTGTGTGATATAGCTTACTGCCCCCAGGCTACCAACCTGAACAGCATGTCATTGAATATTGAATACTGTAGGCAACTGTAACACAAAGTATTTGGGTATCTAAACACATCTAAACATAGAAAAAGGACAGTAAAAATATGGTATTATAATCTTATGGGACCACTGTCGTATGTGTTGTTTGTTGTTGACAGAAATGTTATATGATGCACAACTGTGTATTAAAAAGAAAAAATAGCACATGAGTAGACACCAACTAGACATAAAAAACTTGTGAAATTTCACTCCTATTGTCAAGAGTTGTTCTAGGATTTGGCTGGAATGGAGCTTTCATACACCCTTGGCTTCTGCAAAACAGGGATGACCATTTCAATTCACTCTCTTCAGACTTCCAGGAGCAGTCAGCTTGGCGACGGGTAGCCTCTGCCTTCATTCCATTTCAGCTGCTCGTGACAGTGGTTGTGCTTGGGATTAAGAACACAGAAATCAGAAAGTCAGCTCCACCTTTAAAATTTGGCTCTCAAGTCTCCATCTCCCTGCCTTTCAGCACTGCTCTTCTTACTCCCCTAGACCTGTCATTTGTCTTCAGTGGGAAACCGGGCCTCTTCCTTCCTCTCGTCTTTTGTCTCCCTACCCCAATCTCCTCTTTTTCTTATGCTTTGGTTCCTTTCATCAATCATGTAATGACCATTATTTTTTCCTATACTCATTCAGATGAGCACAGCATAAGAAAAGAACAGCTAACATTTGTCAAGTCTTGCTTTGTGAAGCACCATTGTAAGTGCTTTCTGTGTATGATTCATTCTATCCTCACTAACCATAAGGGAGATTTGTGCCCATTTTACAGGCAAGAAATCTATTTCACAAAGGATGAGTAACTTGCCCAAAGCCCAAAGATATCATCAGTTGCAGAAACCCCATTATTAAAAAAAAAAAAACTAAAAGAAAAGGCTATAATTCTAACTACAAGGCACCATTGGTTGACAGAGACATCCTAATATCCATGATGTTAAATATGCAAAAAAGTGCATCTAAGAGTAATTTATATGGGCCATGTGAGGGACACAGTGCAAGCCTAGGTCCCCGAGCATAGTGGTCTCCACCATTGTGCTGTCCTGCCTCATAAAACCAGACGAGTGTGCAGAGTGGCTCATGGGCTCAGACTCTCCCTGAGGTTTTAGTCCTGTTCTTTAGTCTCTGCCTCCTCCCTCCTCTTTCCTTCAATGATTATTCCCAAGGTTTTTACTTCCTTTAAGCCTCCTACTTAACACCTACCCTGATTCATTTTCTGTGGGTGACTGTGCGTCTCACTTCATTGAGAAGAAGGAACCATCGGTCACTGTCTCTCACCGCCTGCTCCCCTCTCCTCTCACCACACCACTCACAGACACACCCGTGTCCACAGGGAGCTCCTTCTTCTCTCTGTTGGTTGCTGTCCCCTCCTCATCCTCCTAGCCCCCTTACCCATGGTTTCCTCTGAGGTTGTCTGCCGCCCTCCCCCATTGGGTCCTCTCCCTCAGTAAATGTGACTGGGACCCAGCTCCTCACTGTCTGGCCAGTCCTCCTCCATGGCGATGGCTCCACAGGTTCAGTCTGCTGCCTCTCCTGAGTCTGCTTAGCTACTCCCTTCCTCCTGCAACACACCACGGCACTCGCCCTGCAGAAGCTCCTCAGCAACCTCCTGTTTTCAGATCCGATGGAAAAGTCTGTCTCCATTTTGCTGACTCCCCGACTGAGTCTGCAATTAGTTGGTTTCCTCCCTCCCTCCAGGACCAGCTCTGCCCCGCTGACTTCCAAAGCTCCACAGGCTCCTGGTTTCTCTTGTCTCTGCTTCTTAGTCACTGAAATGCTGACACTTTCCAGGCTCTATCCTGGGGCTGCTGTACCCATTTCCCATACTTTTCCTGATGATTCATGTTGACAAAACCCCGAGACTGGCCTTCTGAGCACTGTGTCCTGCGTGTTTGTCTCCGGTTCCAACGCCTTCCCCATCATCTCGGTATCTCTGTTTGGATGTTACTCATCTTGGACTCATCATGTTCAAAACTGAATTCTTGGTTTTCCTTTCCTAAGCCTGTCCCTTAAGCCACTTTCCCCTGCAGCCAGCCAGTGTCACTTTCAAACTTGCAGTGACGTAGTCCCTGGACTTGGTGTCACCTTCAATTTTTCTCTTTCTCTTGCATCCCCTACCCAGTCTCTCAACAAGTCTTGTCCTTTCTACCATCAAATTATGTCCAGAATCAGGTCACCATCACCATCTCCAGCACCCACTATTCTCCAGACCACCCTCTCATCTCATCTGGAGGATGGCAGAGCTTCCTGAAGACTCCCAGCCCACTGTGCACTGCCCTCTGCCCTCTGGTCTGTCCTCTCCTAGAAACAGGATGGCTCTCCAGTCACTCCTCTGATCTCATGTCCTGCCATTATACCTGGAAGAACTCTCTCACCCATCCTTGTTCAAGGCCACGGCACTTTCTCCCAACCCTCCACTTACCCCCTCACTTTACCCTATCTTCACTGCAGGATCTCCTCAGGAAGGCCTTCTCTTCTACTCTGTGTAAAACAGCTCTCTCCCCCCCTCCATTTCCAATCCTTTACTTTTTGTTGATGACCCTTTGCTTTCTTGTTACATCTGACACATTACACATATCTTTTTCCTCGGTCTTCAGAATGACAGATTTTATTGACTTGTGTTTGGCACCATGTGTTTATTTAATTATCTAGTTGTGTGTTTGTTGTTGATGCAGAGTTGTAAACTCACCACTCAAACAGAAACTAGAAGCATACATCATTATATATGTGTGCATACATAGATATATATGTGTATAGATACAATTTAAAAATTAAAACATTTAAATTTTCTTTTGTCTTCAGCTAGAATGCAAACTCCATGAACGAAGGAATCTTGTTTCGCTCTTTCTGCATCCATAGCACGTTAGATAGTGATTAGCACATAGGCATGTGGAAACCAAGTGAGCACTCATGAAAACATGAGTATTTTCCAGAATGCTGTAACTGTCTACATGGCCCAGTCAAAATTACATCTTTCTCCCTGATTCTTTCCTTGGCTCTGCTCCCCAGAAGCCCAGGACTGCCCTGGGTGCTCTCTCCTGCCTTTGCCCGGTCTGTCTTCTCCCTCTGGAGGAGACTTCCTGCCTTTTGGCTCCAGGACACCTGCAGGATCCCTTCTTCAGGACGCTGGCCAGTCACCTCCACAGTGCTTCTCTTCCCATCTTACACTTTTCTCCTCTTTAGGGCCTTCCTCTGCCAACCTCTACCCAAGTTCACACACAGATAACACACCCTGCTTCTCCCATCATCTGCTCCAAAAGGCTGTGAGCTCCAGGAAGTTCAGGAGGCAAGTCCAAGATGTCACTCTTGGTCTTTTCCCTCATCTAAAGGGGTGAGTAGAAGCAGGGCTTCTCACAGATGGAGAAACTGCAGCCCCCTCCGTAGTATCCCCTGAGCAGGAGGAACAGCCTGGGCCCAGAAGCTCCTCTGCAGAGCTCCCTCCTTCTGTGGGATCACCTGGCTGCAAGGGGGCCATGCTCCAGCTTTGGCTTTGTGAATCTCCCTGGGAAGCATGGCACCTTGGGAAGGTAACCATGGATACTGTTGAGCTGTACAAAAGCCTTCTGTTAATGGAGGCTACAAGTGGTTTTCAGGAGGTGCAGGGATTCCAAGCAGGGACAAGCCCTTGCCTCCCACTGCTAGTGAGCAGGAGGCAAAATAATAGTGTGGCTCCTGCCCTCCCACCTTCTCACCCAAACCATCTAGCCCCCGGTGGGACCCAGAGGGAATCCCTGGGCTTCCCACTTCTGGAAAGCGAAGTCCTTGCTGTCCAGAGCAATACCAGTCACAGCCTGAGCTCTGGGTGACCAGGCCACCCTGGAGATACCTGTCTGCTGGCCAAAAGTAAAGCAGCTCCCAGCGGAGTCCACACACTGCCCTGGGGGTGTTTTCTCCCTCCCTTCAGTCCAGAGTAAGGTTAGAAGACACCCCTGGGCTGTCTTGGCAGGTGTTTGACCTCCTGGAGCCCCTGTTGGCCCCAGGGAGGTGCCCGTGCCCCTCCTCCTACCCCGGAGTATCCCTTCTAGCCCTATAGTTTAAGATGAAGGCCGTGTAAGCAGGGAACCTGGGAAGCCCATCCTGGCCTGGACCATCGTGGTGCCAGCCCCAAGTTTCCCTGTGCCTCCGGGCAGGAGCAGGAGGTGGAGCTCGGGGTGCCGGTCCCGGTGAAAAGTGGGTGGGCAGGTTCGGCAGAGTGTGGGTGGCCACCTGCTACCTCAGAAGCCCAAGCCCCTGGGGATGGAGAGAGGAGGGCGCAGAGGGGGACTTGAAGGCGAGAGGGGGCAGTGGTTCCTAGGCTTTGACGTAGACTTGGAGAGGCGCGATCGCTTCCAGGACGCGAGCTGGGGAGTCACTCCCTGGGACAGCCGTGTCCTCTTCAGCACTCAAGGGAAGACGGAGGAGCGCGCGAAGGGCAGCCCTTTTGTCATCCGGGAGTAGAGCCCAGAGCTAAAAGGTGAGTGGGGCGCAAGGCAGGAGCCGGAAGCTGGGAACTACGGGACGCAGGGAACGGAGCGGGGCCCAGGGACGGAGCTGGGCGCAGGGAACGGAGCGGAGTCCAGGGACAAAGCAGGGCGCAGGGGACGGAGCGGGACGCTGGCGGCTCTTCCCCGGAGAGGGCGAGGCTGGGACTGGGTGCTGAGCGAAGCGCGGGCTCGTAGCGGGGCGCACGGGGGGACCAGAGAGTGAAGGAACTCGAAGGAACGTCTCTCCTGGCTGGGGGTCCTCATCTGAAGAAAATCCAGAGGCATCCTCTGGTCGCCAAGAGCAAGAGAACGGGAGTCCCGGCAACTTCAGCACCGCGGACAGCGACAGCAGACTCTTGCAACTTAGGAAAAATCAGTCTTGGGGTACTTCAATGTTCTAGTTCAGAAATGACAGCACACATGCGACTTTGCCTAAGTAGAGATACTGTATACATGACATGAAAGAGGAAATCATGTTGGGTGTCCTTGCACATCTAACATGCTCCTCAGAAGGGGACATGCAAGCTCAGAGCCTCTGAGATAGTTACCCACGGGTCCTCACAGTCCTGCTGGGTGTAAAGGAGAGAGGTGCCGTCCTACGGCTGCCTATGAGATGTCCCCATACAGGAGCGTTCCCGGGCTGTGCCCCGCTTGCCTTGTGACATTAACTCCTAAGGTTGGAAATACAAGACAAGCTGGAAGTACCGTATATGCTCCTTGTGGGTTCCTTCACATCAGGGTTGTTGTGTGAAATAAATTTTATGTAGTCTTGAGTTAGATACACTTTTGTCTGGGGAAAACAGCTTAGTTTATTATAATTTTAAGGGTTCTACTTCTTGCACTCTTCTGAGTGATAGCATAAGAATAACTTCAACATGGCATGTGAATGTCTTGATTTTATTGCCACAGGTGTTGAGTCAGAAAAGTTGAATGAAAAGCAAGTAGTTTTTTTCAAATCCCTGAGATGCACAACAAAAAAGAAAAAAATGAGAAAACATCATCTTTATGAAAGTTCTGTCAGAATTGCAAGACACTTTAGGTGTTTGTAAAATGACTACTGGTTCTACTCCAAGGGGTTGGATACATGTCCCTCTGTTCCCACACACATTAATCTGTACTTTTAGTGCACTACCCTGTGTTTATTTTTATTACAATCTTTTATAATTCTGATATTTTTAAAAATTAGAAGTCACCGGAATAAGAATGAAATAAAATGAAATATATGCAAATTCTTCATTGCATAGGAGCTCTGGGTTAGGATACTTGTGTTCCTTTAAGATATTCTAGAATAATTAAAGCCACGAAGCAAGATTTTTTAATGTGGGGTACAATTCAGAATTAGGTGTACAAGTGGTCATTGCACAGGTGAAGTTTGAGCCTCCCTTTGTTCCCCATTTTGCCTGGTTTGAAATCAGATACCCTTATTGATGTTGTGTTTCCTCCTGCCTCTGCCTTCCAAAGTGCTGGGATTATAGGTGTGAGCCACTGGGCCTGATCAGAATAGAATTTTAAAAAGTGTTGAGTAAATGTTAAAAATCTTGCTGCATGGCCAACCTGGATGGATTTAGAATCTATCATACTCAGTGATCTATCACAGAAACAAAGTACAGAGCACCACATATTCTCACTCATAAATGGGCCCTGAACATTTACCATAATGCTATAAGAAAGTGATTGGCAGTAGCAGAATACTGCTGGAATGGGGGAGGAGGAAACACAACATCAATAAGGGTATCTGATTTCAAACCAGGCAAAATGGGGAACAAAGGG